>PGCI01000257.1:0-134486 GCA_002873125.1 Puccinia coronata f. sp. avenae | reverse complement strand
TCCATTTGAATTAGGAGACGCCATAGGTGTGGTCCCTACCGCCTGACCGTGGCCTGCAGTTGATGTACTGTTTCACGAGGCCCGATTTACCTGGAGGAGGCATCAACGAATATCAGCACCTGCACATCCACCAGTACCGCGAAGGAAACGAGCTCCTCGGCCCCCCCTGTCGATGTCTTCTGGGATGCGATGGAAATGGCCTACGGCTGGTGCGCCTTCAAAGACCTTTGCAATCAATCACTTCACAATCAGAACGCGACCACGGGAAACCAAATCCGAGCCACCCAGGCGACCCCTGCGCTCACGTGGCAAGGTATTATACCCCATCACCCTTGGTATGATCGCCAAGCCAATGCAATGATACGTGGTCAGGCCTCATGGCGCCAGTTTGTGGTGGCCATTGCGGATGCGGCGCAACATGGTCAGAACTCACAGTTGTGGTGTGTGTGTGACCACACGGTAAGTCCTCCCCCACTGTAAAGCTCAAAAGTGTCAGTGAAACCTTTTGCTGAGTGGAACGGGATGATGTGAGGATGACTCTCCGTTCCTATACTAGACACTAAAACAAGACCCCCCAATCTATGATTGGCAGGCTTTAATTCAAGTGATAGTAAGTGTATTCAAGATACTTCAGTTGGTATAGCGAGTGTAGGTGACTAAGGATGTGTTGAGTGTGTATGAATAATATGTGATCTGATGCTGATGTTGTTGATGGTAGGTGATGATGATATTGGTGAATGTTGAGAGTGTATGTGGATGATGAAGGAAGTGTGTTAAGCTAATGAGTTCTGGGAGCTGGCGCTTCTACCAAGTGGGTCAAGATGAGTTGTTTAAAATGAGTAATGATGAAGTTGTTATTGCTGATGTTGATTGACTAAAACCTCAATATTGAGTGACTTATAATGAGGAGTGACCAGTGTAATAGACTATAGGGGATAGTAAAAGGTGTCTGTGGATGGTGTGTAATGTGATGTGATCCCAGAATCTGGTGAGGAGGGGGAAAACAGCTAGAGGAGAGCCTCTTTTATATCAAAATCCTGACAAATGAGGGGTGGTCAACTTGTGGTTGGAACAATGGTCATGGAACACAGTGGAACAATAATTGATGACTAATCATGGCTGAAATGTGGTTGATGGAAAAAATGGAACAATAGAACAAGTGAAATGTGGTGTGACTTGTGGTTCTGAACCTGATGGAACTTTCCATAAGTGTTGTGGGCCTAAGTTGGGGTAGAACATCCTAGAAAAGGGGTTACCTGGGCCTAGTGGTTGATTTGTGGGTGGGGTTTTTGTGTGATTGCCTTGTGAAAGCGCTGTGTAACTGTGAATAACTGGAATAATTGGGTCTAGGAACTAATATTGGCCAACTATTGATCCAGGCATGTAACAAAGATTCCGTGAGTTGTTTCCCTAGGGTCATTTGGCCTGAAGAATGTGTTTCTGGAACAATCTATGGGGTTTTGAGGGGTTTGTATTTTGGTGACTGTAGTAGGGATTAAGGTTTAGGTGAGAGTAGTATGTTGATTTGCTGATGCTTCCTGATCCGGTTGAGTGGTGACTATGGCGTAAGTTGTGTCCTAGAGTGAATTTTGCCGTAGATTCTGATTCTTCAATAATATTTGAGGATATCTTAGTGGATATAAGAGAAAAAATGAGAAAGAGAAAAGAAATAGAGAAGAAATAGGAGAGAAATAGATAGAATAAAAATTGAAAATTTGTGTCATGTTTGGAACACCACATCCTCCCCCAACTTATTGTCTGTCCCCAGACAATCCGTCTGATTTTCTGGGTGTTTTTGATGATTTACGTAGCTTCTTGCTGTTTTGTTGACTTTTCTGATTTTATCTGCCTGTTTTTGGGGGTTTTCATGAGTTTGTAGGTTGATACTGATCCAGAAATTGATTTAGTGGAAGCCTGAATCCTAGTGAATTTCCCGTGTATGCTGAGTATTGTGCGCCTGAGCTAGTTTGATGACATGCAGTACAGCTGTGGGGGTCCCTCCCCCAACTTCTTTGAAATGAATTTTGGTTAGGGTTTTTGTATGCTAATACCCAGAGGTCTTGACGGTGTTTCAGAATAAACAAGGTTTATCTGTCACAGGGTGGAGTATCCTCCCCCAACTTAAAAGTTGTGACGTTGAGTTATTTTTGGTGATTTTTGACTTTCAAACCTTAATTTTAGGATTTTTATGGTTTTCTAGTGTTTTTAGGTTTTTGTGATTTTTGGGGTTTTGGGTTGCTGAGCGCAGTCCGCAGCATCCGCAGCTGTTGACGTCGCCTGTACGTGTGACGTTGGTCTGGGGTTGCTCCGCCTTGCGCAGTGCGCAGTGGGCTCCGTAGCCTGAGTTTGGGTCAGGCCGCGGTCCTTGGATGTGGGCGGGCCGTCTTTTTGTTGTGCGGCGGGCCAAGCCCGTCTGTTCCAGATTTTTAGGGGTTCGGGTGGCTGCGGCGCGTCCCCCCGCTTACGTGTACTTGTCCGGCTCGGACTTTATCCTTGGCCCTTGTGCGGCCTGTCAGCTGTCAGCCGTCCGAAATTCCAATCCCCCCGTCTTCGCATCGCATCATCCACGCAATCGGCCGGCCACTAAGCTTCGATCTGGTAAGTTCTTCCTTTCTTCTCGTCCTTTTTCCTTCTACACATGGTGTTTGCAACTAATGGTTGTTGAGTTTTCTTCCAGGTGACAGCTGCACCATCATGCCGGCCAGGCTGCCACCCGCGTGTCTTCTGGGCTGGTCGATTATACCAATAGCCCAACCTCTTCTTCTTGGCCCAATCTCGTCTTTGGAAGTCGACCCACTCCCACGTACAGGTATTGGTGTCGCCAGCGTTGGCACCTGCCTCGACTCGACCCAGCCTGCCCTCGCCAGTCTCCTCCTGTGCATCCCACCGGGTATAAGTATCGGCCGTATATTCGTATTTCCGCTTCTCCTTCCGCAGCGATCAGCCACTTGTTGCATGACTGTTATTCGCACAGCTAAAGCCACCTGTAGATCTATTCCTTATCCGTACCAATCCTCCATTAGCCGACTTTATCGCCACCGACGCCGCGCATCCCTTACTATGAACTACTCCTCCGCCAAGATCCGTGCTACCCCTGCTGCTGTTATTCCCCCTTTCGAGGATATCTACTTTGACTCTAACGGAGTCTTGTTCCGCAACGGCATCGCCATTGTTGATCAGCATGGTTCTATCATCCGCCATTCCATTGTCGAGCGACCTCCGCCCACTCTTGTCGCACCGGAGGCGTTGGTAAGCCGCCTTTTTTTTTTTTTTCCGCTATACCCTCCATTTTTACTGATCTGACTGGCTTCACAGGCACTCCGCTCCAATCGGGCCATCCTTGGTCATGCGGCGCATCGCATCACCCCTCCAGTGTACGATCCTTACCCGGCGTTCGTGGAGTCTTGCTCCATCCCCCCGTCGTTCCCAGCCTATCCCAGGGGCCCAGTCCCTCCTGGTCTCGAGAGCCTCCCCGAGCACCTCCGCCGCAATGGCCCCGGCTTGACTGCTCGCCAGGGTGCTAATAGCTTGTCTGAGGATGCGCAGGTTAGTCTTTTCTTTTTTTTTTTTTTTTTTTAAATGAGTAATTTCTCGTGCCGCCTAGTCTGACCTCGTTCTATTGATACCAGATGCGACCTGCCTCCGAGACGCGTGGTCGGCTTATAGGTGACCCAGCTCGTATTGCTGAGGCTACCCGCGTGTTTAACGAAGCGCATGTAAGTGGCCCCCCTTTTCTTTTCTTTGGGTGGGTCCTCTGAACTGATCTCGTCTCTTTTTCCTGCTTCTTAGGACCTTATTGTCGACCCTTTCTATAACAATGCGGCGCCCCCGGCTCCTCGTCCTGCCTCTGAGCCTTGCGCCCCGACTACGGATCCGATTGACACCGATTCCGACCCCGCGGACGCCCAATCTGAGCCTCTTCTGACCAACGATCAAGGCGACCCGGTCTCGGTCACCTATCCATTCATAAATTTCTCTCGCCCGGCGACTCCCAACCCTCCAGGCTTTTTCGATCCCAAAGATTACCATCGGCTCGACGACAATCAAATCCACGACCTCCTTTGTCGTGATCATGAGCCGGCCCGATTCGATCATTTCGCCTTTGGTCCTCAGCATCTTACCGACCTCTATCAATCAGCCATGTCCGCCATGGTGTCGAACTACACCCGATTCCCCCCTCGCGACGGAGCCGAGTGCGCCGATTGCGTGCAAACCTTCAAATTCGTCACTTGCCGCTATCATTCGCTGGACCGGGTTATGCGCCGCCAATAAGGTACGGTTAGTTTTTCTTTGTTCTTGTCTTTTCCTTCCTACTCGTGGTGGTGTACTGATTGCCTCGTTTGGTCTTCTTCTTTTTTTTTTTTTTCTTTTAGGACGCCGACTGTTCTGGGTACAACAAGCTGTGAGCTCCAGGGGTGAACTTCCGAAAAACCAAAAAAATCGAATTTGATAAGAAAAAACTGAAAAAAAACAAAGAAAATCTTGGAAAAAAAACAAAAAAAATCTTGTATCGTAGTTTTTTAGTACTGTATTTTTATTAGTTCCTTTTTTTTTTCTTTTTTTTTTTTTTTTTTTTTTTTTTATAATTTGAAATAAATCTAACAATACCCCTCCCCCAACTTAAATGAGGTTGTCCCCAACCTTGCCATATCCCTTTGGCCACATCTGAGTTAGTGGCAGTTGATAACTTTTGGTAGACTTTGAGTGTGAACAGTTTAGTCTTGTATCCAGGAGGTAGGCTTATTCTGACTGATCCATAGCGTCTTCTTCCTCTTCTTCCTGCTGGTCTGATTGTTCTGCTGAGCCTTCTTCTTCTGCATCTAGCTCTTCTTGCTGTATATCATCTAGTTTACGTCCACGTGGAAAGAATCTCTTGATGTGGGAGGCTGCATAAGTCCTTTTCAGTTCCATCCCGTCCAATTCTTCTAGCAGGTATGATCCTTTAGGAAGCTGTTCTTTCACTTTGAATGGTCCGTTCCACCTGTTTGCAAAAAGTTTTCCCCACTGATCCTCTAGACTTTTGTTGTAGACTAGAACTAGTTCACCAGGATCCAACGGTTCTCGTAATCTTGCTGCCAATTTTCGGTCCCAATAACATACTGAGGTTTCACGTGCCTGCATTAACTTATTGTGAGCTTCTTTTATGACTTCGTCCTGCCTTTCCAGATGCTTTGTCTGGGCTTCCAGTAATTCTGCTGTAGTGCTGATACTAAGCCAATCAATTCCCAGGTAGGTGTCCAATTCCAAATCCACGGGCAACACAGGTAGTTGGCCAAAGATGATTTCGTAGGGCGTAAATCCAGTGGTCCTTTTTGTAGAAATTTTGTCTGAGAATAACACCAAAGGTAAGTACTCCCTCCATTTTCCCCCAGATCCTCCACACATCTTGACTAAAGTATCTTTTATAGGTTTGTGTCCTCTTTCCACCATTCCATTTGCCTCGGGGTAATATGCAGTAGTCTGGATTAGTTTGGCACCAATCTTCTGCACTGCCTTTTCAAAATCTTCCTTGAACTCCAATCCGTTATCCGTCGTGACTGTCTTGATGGAGCCGTACCGATAGACCCAGTATTCCAAAAGGAACTTGGCCACATTGCTTGCCGTGAGTTTGACCAATGGAGCTGCTTCTACCCATCCGGATAAGTCGTCCCGTGCTACTATCAGGTACTTATACTGTCCTGCTTTGATGTGACATGCATCCAGCGCAACTCGTCCAAAAAGATTACTGCTACCAGTCGGATTTCAAATTTCCCTTGGTACTAGTGGATCCCTCTTCTGACAAGCTGCACAACTTTTAACCCATAATTTTACCTTCTTCTTCAGACTAGGCCACCAAAACCGTGTTACTAGCCGCTGATACGTTTCTTCCACTCCTCGATGGCCTAACTCTTCATGGACCTTCCGGAGGAGTTTTTCTTGATAAGTATCTTTGGATATAACTATTTGCGGGGCTGGTGAATGCTTCCTCATGAGCCTTCCTTTGCTGCTGTAGAATTTGGCTGAGTTTCTTCTTAATTTTGCAAAATCTTTTTTGTCCATATCTGGTGGTTGCTCGAGAGTTTCCAAATAGTGTCGTAGTTGCCGCCAATATCCAGGTTCCTCCCACTCCTTTGTCTCTAATTGGGTTTGAAGTGAGCAGATCCAAAACAGGTAGCAAGGCTTTATAAGTGGTTCTTCTTCATCAAAGTCAGGCGGATCTTCATAGAATTCTTCTTCCTCGCTAGAAATTGGTCTTCTGGAGAGTGCATCCGGTAATGTGAAGGTTTTTCCTGGCTTATGTACTATGTCAAATGAAAAAAGCTGAATGAAAGCCACCCATCTGGTCATAGGGGCGTTTGGAAGTGAGGGAGAGTTGATCATTTGAATTAAAGACTTGGCGTCCACTTGGAGTTCGAAATGCTGGCCCCACAGGTACGTCTGAAGTTTCTTCAAAATCCTAGCTACTCCACATAGTTCTAATTTTGGTTGAGAGTACCTTGATTCCACTGGTGAAAAGACTATCGATTCATAGAGAACTGGTCAATCCAACCCTGTGTCTAATTCTTGCTGAGATAGTACTGCTCCTGCAGCTATAAAACTTGAGTCCACCGCTAGTCGAATGATCCCGGCCTCAGGTGAATAGTCAATACTCTTCAAAACAATATCTTCTCCAATTATTTGCTTCAGTCGATTGAATGCTTGATTGCAGTTGCCACTCCATATCCATTCTGCTTCCTTCCTGGTAAGTTGCCTGTGAGGTGCTGCTTTTTCTGATAGATTCTCTATAAATATTCGCACGTAAGTGACTAATCCTAGAAATCCTCTGAGTTCCGTGACATTTTCAGGAGTTGGCCAGGTTATGATTTTGTTTTTCTTCTGCCTGGATACCCGTCGCCCTTCCTTTGAGACCACGTGACCTACAATATCCAAAGCTGGGACGCAACACGCAAATTTCTTGCCTGATATTGTGAGCCCGGCCTCTTCAATCCTGAATAGTACCCTTTCCAAAGTAATCACATACTCCCATATAAACCGTCTAATCCCCGGATTCTCCTTCAGTACCTCGCCGTCGTAAGTCGTCCTTGGTCCTTTGATTCCTCCATTGTCTATGAATACGCCTACATACTCTGGTATTTCTTCCTGCAGGATCCACATCATCTGTGCTTGATAGACTGCTACCGAGTTAGTTACTCCTTGAGGTAATCGCGTGAGCTGAAATCTTCCCAAAGGTGTGTCAAAGGTGGTCAAAGGTCGAGATTCCTCCGCTAATTCCCTTTTGTCATATCCTCCCATGATGTCGCCTAGTCCATAGCACGCACGTCCAGCAAATGCTTCGATAAATTCTTCTGTTGCGGGTGGTAGTCCAGCATCCCAAATTGTCACTCTATTCATTTCTTGAAGGTCGTGGACTATCCGGAGCTTCCCATCATGCTTTTTGACACAAAAGACTGGGCTTGAATAACTTTAGGTTGACTGTTCGTATAACTTGGTTCTTATCCTTTCCCTTACTAACTCTACGTATTCGTCTTTGATAGCTGTGGGTATTTGGATTGGTTTCTTTTGCCATGGCTCATGCTCAATGACCGGAATGACGTGAGGTAGTCCATAAGAATGTTTGAGTAAGCCTCGTTCCGCGGGACAAAACGCTAACGCTCCCTGCCTGAGTACTATAAGATGTTGGAATAACTTGAGTTCTTCTGAGCTTAACCATCCGTCCGGTCCAAAACTGATAATGCCCAACCGCTCCTCCGTTACTTTCCAGGTTGGTTTAAATTCTGGTGGATGAGGGGTGAGTGGTGTCTGATACGGATCTCTAGAGAGGGGTGGTCTTTGAAGAGGTGGATTGATAGACTGAGGCATTGCTTGATTTACGGGTCTGACCTTTTTCCCTACTGGCTTGTATTTGGTCATACACCACATGCTATCTTCTTTCCAGTTCTTACAAAGGTTGTCCTGAATCCTTGCCCCTAGCCCTTTTGCGAGTAAGTTGCTTATCATGATATCTTTATCCCAATGGAAAGTGCCTGCTGCCCAACTGCTAAATTTGTTAGATCTGAGCTGAAAGGTCCTATTTTTGGTTTTTACAAACTTTGCTCTGTTTTTGATCTTTTCCTGTGTATATTGGTAGGTTGTTGATAAGATGCCTTCTGAAATGGAAAGTGAGTAAATAGAGGAGATAAAAAAGATTCTAAGGGAAACTAAATAGATCCAACTCATAAAAGCTAATATTTTGATTACACAGATCTTTCCGTCTTCAGGCATTCTAGAATTGGCGGTTGTTACTGGGTCCACTCGCAATTCCTTGGTCAGAACACCTGAATTTATAAAAAATGCTGTTTGGTTGAGATGTTAGCTGAGTTCCCATTTAGGTGTCTAAACTGATTCCACCCTGTTCCCTTTCTTACTCTGGCAATCAGAACTGTGATTCTTTGTCCAACATTGCCTTGAAATTGCAGATATTCGCCATCTCCCGGGTAGTCCAAAGTACAGTCGTAATCAAATAAGAATGGCCGTCCCAAAATGCATTCTTGAGCCCGAGGTGCCACAAAAAGGTGTACTGGTCCCGTAAATCGTCCAATTGTAAGATCACAGTTTTCAACTACTCCGTTTATGTTGCATCGCTCTCCCCCAACTCCTCTCATGGGAATGTCCACTTCTACTACTTCCAATCCCAGATCAATTGCTAGTTTGGCTGGTATGACATTGACCATTGACCCCGAATCAATCATGAAGGGTACCCTTTCGTCCTTAATCCGTGTTTCGATTTAACCAAGAGCGCAGCTTTAAAAACAGTTAAAGTCTTTCTCCTCTTCATCTTCCTGTTTGATCATTGCTCCTGCTACTTTATGGGTTTTAGCTCCGACCTCTTTGATTTAGGATAGTTTTGAAGCCTGTGGTCCGGGAATTCTGTTTTGAAGTTTCTTGATGAGCTCCTCCACGTAGGTTGGTGATATAGCGGTGAGCTGGGAAAAAGTGGTTGGCATCTTCATATTGTCTAATTCTGCTAACAAAGCTGCCTCAGCTGATGGTTTGTCTTTCTTGGGTTGTGGTGCTTCTAGAATTCTTCCAGGAGTCCTCCTAGTCGCAGGTACTTCCGCAATCACTTCCTCGGATGGTTCCTCACGATCTATGTCCATTGCAGTTTCTTTGTGTTGGACCTTTCGTCGCCCTTGCATTGCTTCTGCTCGTGTGGTGGCTGCGTTTGCTTCCATCCGGAACTGCTTGTGTTGTTTCAAGGCTTCTTCTTCTCTGGTAGACTTCTTTTTGAGAGCTTCCTCTGATCCTAGCTTTGGTGGGTCCCAAACTATGTGCTGCATTGCTGATTGAATGTCAGAAGGTTCTTCATCGTTTCTGTTGACCTGAAATACTGCTGAATTGTCTGTTGCATATACTTTATTGATTTTTGCTTTTGGTTTTGCTGATTCAGTTGCTACTACAGATCTGATAGGTCTTGAAGGGTCCCAGGGAATTTGCTTGCCACTAGGTAGGTTGAAGAACTTTCCATCTCTTTTCACTAAACCTTCTCGTTCATCCTTCTGAGCTTCATGACAATATGCTGAATTATGACCTTCACAATGACAGTAAGAGCAGGGTCGTGGCTCATAGAGACGTCCCTATGGTGCTTCATTTCCTCGCGAGTATTCTGCTTTGGCTGGGGCATTGAGTTTACTGGCAAGCGCTTCAATGGCTTTGGCCATACTTTTGATTTGTGATTGAACTGGTTCCTTGGGATATTCTTCCAACATCTTTTCTCGTTTCTTTCCATCTCCTTTCTTCAAGTCCAAGTTCTTCTGCATTTCTTTGTTTGCTGCAGCAAAGTTGGATCCAGCTTTGAAGGCGTTTATAGATCGGGCTCGAACTTTGTCCTCTGCTACTTCCATAACGTCTTCTAGAATGGGTGGTTTGTTGTATCCATCTTTTCCCGTAGGTATTAAATCGCTTTTGACTAGTTCTCGATTGATGCTGACTTGATATTCTTGTGGGAATGCCAGGAAAAATAAGTGCGATACACTGGTCTTGGCGGGTATGTGTTTGTTTCAGACCAGGTATTTAGTGATCATCATAAATTTTGACTGGTAGATCCTAAAGTCCTTGATGTCCTTGATCCCTCCTTTGTCTTGACAGAGCTTGATTAAGTCATATAGGTCCTGGATGGTGTAACGAATCTTCAAAGGCGAGCCTCCCCATACATCAAGCATGCTCTTGCGTAGAGTCTTCCAATCCCTGTCGTCGTATCCTTCCATCGATTCTAGTTCCTTCTTCAAGTCTTCGCCTTTCACAAATCTGCATACTTGACGAGCTTTGTCAAAATCTCCTGCGCCATATATCTCAGCAGCCAACTCAAACCGGTCTAGGAATTCTTTGAAGTTATCGCCTTCGTACTTGAGGTCCGGTTCCTTGATTATAACTGCTGGCCGTGGTCTGAAATCCTCAAAATTGTCAGGTCGTAAGCCGTAAGTGCCAGTTGCTGGTTTATTATGTTGCTGTTGTTGGTATTGTTCTTGTTGGTGGTGTTGTTCCTCGCCTGAGTGGGTCGGAATTTCATCTTTTTGGTTGTTCCTTTCTTCTTGCTCTCTTGCCTTTTGTTTCTGATAAGCTGGAGACGTCCGAAGATTGATTCTAGGTTTTCCCGTGCAATAGGTCGAAACTGGGGGTGGCGGCGGAGGTGTAGGAACGTGTCCAGCGCCAATGCCAGTGCTAGGTGGATCAATATTCATGTTTAAACTGCCCGGAAATATTCCGCCCAATCCAGAAGGGTTTGTTAATGGTAGGATATTTTCCAAATCTTTGTCTTGTGGATACGGTGCCATTTGTTTATTGTAACTGATTTCTGTTCCTTGTTATTGATTAGTTTCGTTGATACGTTCTTAGTAGTAGTCCCTTGGGTAAATTGGTTTATGGTTGGTCTCTGGTACTTTGATCCAGGGCAAGGTTGGGGTTATGACTGTATTCTTCAATAATTGACGTCCACTCGCGTTATTCTGCAAATCCTCAAACTCCTAAAGTTTGAATTCCTTTCTCGATTCTAGTCGCAATATTCAGATCTTCCTGTCCTTCTCAATACGCTAGTCTAATTTTGGTAACCTCGCCTCGTGGTCTATATTGGTAGTTGCTTTTGTGGAGGGATGGTGGTTTTTAGGTGAGGAGTACTACTAGAGATACCTGTTAGCTAATAATATATAAGATAACAGAAGGTGGTTAAGATAAACTATGGTGTGTCACTTGTTCAAAAATTTGTTAGTACTCCTATTAGTAACTAATACTTCGGTTTGTTTGGTTATAACTAGGTGATTATACTATGAATCAATAACTTTTAACCTTGCTATGACAACTGGATCCTATCACGTTGGGGACTCCCTTGTAAAGCTCAAAAGTGTCAGTGAAGACCTTTTGCTGAGTGCGGAACGGGATGATGTGAGGATGACTCTGCCGTTCCTATACTAGACACTAAAACAAGACCCCCCAATCTATGATTGGCAGGCTTTAATTCAAGTGTGTCAGCCTTAGAGACAACAATGTTGCCCAAAAGGCTTCAACAATGTTCTCTTCTTATTCCTCTTTTCAATACGAGTATTTTCATATCATAATATCCCTACTTTGTTGTGTATAAGTGTGGAATAATATAAGTGTGAAGTAATTAACATAGAAGTCCACATAACATCTACTTATTTTCTAAGTTCAACTCTATATTGCATATTCATTTTGATAAACATGGTTCATCATCTTCAGAGTTGGGCAGATGAAAATTTTCATCATCACTCATCAACCAACTTAGAAGAAAACTGAACAACTGGACAAACACTCCTCACTACTCAGCATCCAAGGTCCCATCATTTCCCCTCGTCGTATTGTCGTGGTCATCTGGTGTCATCTGTCTGACTAGTAAGCAGCTTTACCAACTTCTCCTTTTCTTCAAGTTCCTCTTGAGCTTGATCTTTCCACCCCTCTTCTTCTTCACTCTCTTTCTCTTCATCTCAAAGAGGCACCATCATCACTTATCATTAAAGGATCAATCATCTTCATCTTAGTCTTGTGGCACTTCACACCACACAGGTTTCCTTATAAGTATCCTTTGCCTTTGGCATAAAAAATAAGGCAGTCTCTGACTGTACCTTCTCCTGTTTCTCAGGTTGAAGAGACTGTGGCTCTGCCCGGTTCTATTACTCTTGCTCTCCTTGAGATTGAGCTCATTACCAGTCTTTTCAGACTCATCTTTCTTCTTCTTAAGCCCTCCCTTTTTGTCCTCATCTTCCCTTGAAATATATATTTGTGTCCCCCATATCTTGTGCCCTGTTGTCACATAAGAGACCCAGGCTCACAATTGGGGGCCCCATCGGGAAATTATCACTTTAAAAAGACCTCTCTTTTCTTCATATTCATTCCAAAGGAATCATAACCTTAAAATATAAACTAACAAAAAAAAATTTCTTTCATAAGGCCTCCCTACTCCTTTTTTTTATCAAAAACAGCTAGAAGTGCTGCCAAAAATTTTCTTTCTTCCTCTACTTTGAAGAATTCCCTCTAGAAGTGCTGCAAAATCCTTTTGCTCTTACTCAGAACTAATCTTCCTGAATTCTTCTCTTATTATCTGTCTCCTTGCCATCCTTCCTTCGCCAAGAAGTGAAGGACCTCACGGCAGAAGATCTCTTAGTTTCCTTGGACCTCTCCGAGTCTCCTTCTGAAGAAGACTCTACTAGCGAACCTGAGCTCGTCGCCGATCAGCCTACTGTAGTAGCTGCCGAGCATAACCTAATCAACCCTTTCGCTTGGACGCCTATCTCTACCGGGCCTCCTCAACCTGTTCCCCCTGAGCACAAGGTGGACAGATCTTTCGTTCCGAAGAAGAAAGTAGCTAGCCGCCGTTCCGCTAGGATTCGCGTGACCCAACCTAAAAAACCTATAAAAAATCATAAAAAACCAGAAAAACAAAAAAAAGGTTTCGTCCCTTCTATATTCTCTCCGCTCTATCTTTAGCGTATCTATCACGGCGTTCTAATCCAAAACTTTTTTATTATTATTCCTTTTTTTTTTTTCGCCATGCCTTCCCATTTAAGAAATGGCAAGGACTTATCTTTCGAACAACTCCGCGCCGCCGAAAGAGATGCAGAACGACGCAGGCAACAGCAGCGAGTTGCCGAGATCGTCGCCCGACAGAGCGCTATCGAGCCTCTCAGCCCCAGTGACCACCTCGGCGAATACGACCAGCTTCCTAGCGTCGGCAACCCAAACAGCACGAGCTACTCCCTTAGCGCCGTCAGACAGATTAGCGCCGTCGGACAGACTAGCACCGTCGGAGAGAGCAGTGTTGTCAAACAACACGCTGTCTACCCCTCTAGTGTTGTCGAACAGAACCGCATCGTCGACCCAAACGTTGCCCCCTGCGACCCACCTTCAGGCGGCTACTCCTTCAGCCCAGCCGCTCTCAAACGACTACGCCGCTCAAGAGAGCAACAGTTTGATGCTCATGGGTCTCGACGAAATAGACCAGCTCGAGATGGAGCCAGCCTACCCGCCAGACCAGGGTATAGCGCCCTCGGAAGTTTTCTCCCGGGCTCCGTCCACGGCAATAGAATCGAACCGTTCAACGCCTGTCCCCCACCCAGTGGAGAGACAGCACTTTGCGGTCTTGCGCAGGGAAGTCCCGCCTCTATCGATGGCCGGGTCTACAACGCCGACACCGACTCACCGCTTAGCCCCCACGAACGAATCCCAAAGAAGGGAAATGTCAATAGACCCCTCACCTTACAACCAGGTGGCCCTCAGGGGCAGGGAAATGTCAGTGGATACGGTGATGACAACTCAGGACGAGCTCACCACCATGTCCAACATATTCCAGGGGCAGTGGCTTCTCTTCGTGAATGCGAAAGAAACCAACAACTACCGCCTTATGCGGATTGCTTTGAATCAAGCGATGTCTACGCAAGACACCATCAAGAGTCTGTTCGGAACAGAACAGATGATGAGCGTCTCCGACGGTTGGTTAGCTCGCGACGAACTAGCGAGGCTGGAGCACTCGCTCCAGATACCTCCCCAACCAATGGCAGAGCCGCCTACGGCGAGGCTCCAATCCCAGCTAAACATGCCAGCAGACCGGCCTCCGTCCACCTACCAGGCTCGTATGCCTCCCCCAGAGCATCAGGTGCATCGAGCGCCAGCTGTGCAACAGCAACACCAGCAACTACAGCCGCCGCCGCCGCCGCCGCCGCCGCCTCCTCTCACAACCGCCAAAGCCCCTCGTCAGGCCAGCGAGCTGATGGCCCCGCCCCCAGTCCCCGGGCAGATGATACCCGGTACTGGACGCCGGCCAGAGATCCACCAGCCCGCAGCACAGAGACCGTACCCCCCTCCTCCTTACCCCAAGGAGGAAGGTTACTATGCGCAAGAGCCCTACGACCCCCAGCAGCAACATCTACGCCATGCTCACCCCCAGTGGGCCCCGTACCAGGCAAATGGCGACCAAGCCAGCCGCCCGTACCCGAGGAACCGTCGCCGAATCGATCCGATGACCCGGATGTTGCAAGTCGGCAACTTCTTCATGCGCGCCGAGCGAGTCATGAACCGTATGCAACGCCGCAGGACCAGAGGTGGTCGCGACAACCGAATGCCCCCTCTAGCCCAACTTCCCCCAGGCAACCCTCAATGAAAGCAAAATCTGGAAACACCTCTCTGATTAATTTTTCTGATAATTCCCTGAAGGAATACTTCCTTAATAGTGTGAAAAATGATATGTGTGAGGATACTCCCTTGATCATTGAAGAAAAATTAAGAATTTTGTTTTCCAATTTTATGTCTGAGTTATCTGGAACAATGGATTCCTTCCCTGGTACTTTACTTGAATCTTGTGTCTCTAAATTGAGTTCTACTGTCAATTCAACCATTCAAGAGATTATATCTACTCAAGTGATCCCAGCTTTGTATGATCAAGTGTTTAAACACTTGAGTGAGTTCCCCGTGCCCCATAGCAAGAATGAGAAACTTGAAGAGTTTGTTAATGATAAACTGGATAGCCTCCAAGATATCATTATTGGCTTAAATGCTGACAACTCTTCTGACTTGAGTTGCGTGAAGAACTCTGTGAAGTCTTTAGAGCAAGACATGTTTCTAAACTTGTCCTCTGTGAAGTCCCAATTAGCCGAAGCAGCTGATAAAGAGGACCTGAGATTCGAACAGAGCAAAAGAAGAATGAGTGACTTTCACACTTCCCTTAATGCCATCAATCATAAGTTGGATTTCTTAGTTAACAGCCTCCAACCACATGATCCTCCTGAAACCATTTTCAATAACCCTTTGATGCATGATAGACCACTTCACCAGGTCCAAACTTGCAAAATTCCTGCTGCTGAGCCCAAGAATGAAGCACCTAATCATGTTGGCCCTGAAGAATCACACAGAGCACCTGAGATTGTGAGAGAACATGTACCGCAGCTAGAAAAGGATTTCCCTTTCATTAAACATGAAGATGTTGACCCTGAAATGAGGAAAGAACTGTGGAAATCCATACCAAAGACCAGTGATTGGGAAAAATTCTCGGGAGAATTGCCTTATAATCATGAACTTTGGTTAAAGAACATTGACGTATTTGTGGAAGACTACTGCATGCTTGATCACATGGTAATAAGTAGATTGACTGCTTTATTCACTGACACCGCCAAGAATTGGTACATTGGCATCAGAGATAGCCACAGTAAGAAATCATGGGCTTGGTGGAAACATACCATCAGAAACAAGTTTGGTACCCACAACTGGAAGTGTAAAATGCAACAAGAATTTGAAAAAGATTACTTTACCATGGAGAATAAGAAAGTGCATAAGTGGTTCAACACTCAAAGAGAAAGGCTTAGAGCTTTTCAACCTGAGATCAGCGAGTACTTGATTTGTGAGAAAGTGTTGAAACAATGTCCAGGAAGCTTGGAGCACGCTGTCAAAAGCAGGTACAAGAAAGAAGCTGAAGCAATGAATTTTGAGGAAATGGTTATCATCATTGAAGAAGTGCTTGACAGAGCAATGAGACAACCCAGATCCCTTCCTTCTAACTCCTTGCAACAGTACTCAAGAAACAACTGGAGAAGCAACCCTTCCAGTACCAAGGTAGAACCCAGCAAAACAGAAGCTGATGCAAAGAGACCTCCAGCTGTCCCAGCCCAGGCCTCTAGGTCCAGAGATACTTGTAATTTCTGTAAACAACCTGGCCACTTTGCCAGAGAATGTCCCAAGAGAAGGCAAAGGATCAATGAAGTAGGCATGGAAAACCTTGATGAATCTTGCCTCAGTGATACTGAAGGTGATAATGACAACAATTCACCAAAGGATGCATCTGAGGAACCATCCAATCAGCCAGATGATGACCACTTTGTGTTGGCCCTAGACCAAGACAGAGCATATGATCCCACTGGTCCAATTAACAGGGATTTCTTCGAGTACGCCATTGAATGTGAGCCCTTACTGGAATACTCTATAGCTGAGATACAGGCTGAATCCCATCAGCCCCAAACTTGGAGTAACACCTGCCAGACTTCTCACATTGAAGACGCCAGGCTCATGAGATGTAAGCCAGAAAAAGGAAAAGCTCACTTGATTGGTTTCCAAACTATTACTCCTGTGTTGATTAACAACTCTGAATACTCTTGCTTACTAGACAGTGGAGCTTCCTGTTCTATAATCAGTAACAAAATGTTGAATAAAATTCTGCCTGATTGGAAACAATCCTTGTTGCCCATTACCCACGCCAGATTCCACAGCTGTAGTGATCAACTGAAGGCTTTGGGAATTATTGAACTGGCCCTCATCTTCCCTCATACCAAAGGTTCTGTGAGAATAGTAGCCGAATTTGTTGTTATGGAAAATGCTAAGATGAACTACTTAATCTTGGGTAATGACTACCAATCATTGTTTGGTTTTGACATCACCAATAGTAAAGAAAGATACTTCACCATTGGGAATGAGAACAAGAAAAAGAAGTTCAGTTTCAAATCAGATCTTCATGACAGAACCCCCTTGTCTTCTGAGATATCTGCTCTTAAGAAATCTGATCCCCTACTAGACAAATTTGTCAAAGAAGAACTCTGTGAAGCAAAGGTATATGAGAAGTTGACCACAGAACAGAAGGAGTCTCTATTTGAAACACTCTATGAACACAAGGAAGCATTTGCTGATACTACTCACCCCCTGGGAGCAGTTAAAGGCCATGAAGTTCACATCAAGCTGACAACCGAAAGACCATACCCCCCTCTTCTGAGAAGACCTCCTTACCCTGCTAGCCCTAAGAGTAGAGAAGCTCTAGATGAGCACATCAATGAATTAGTCAGGTTGAATGTTCTAAGGAAAGTAGGACACAACGAAGTTGTTGAAATTACTACTCCAGTTATCATAGCCTGGCACAATGGGAAATCCAGGATGGTAGGTGACTTTAGAGCCCTCAACACTTACACTGCAGCAGATAGGTACCCCATTCCTAAGATCAGTGAGACTTTGACAAATCTGGCCAAAGCCAAGTTCCTTACTAGCATGGATGTGCTAAAAGGTTTTCATCAGAATGTTATAGCCGCTGATTCTAGACAGTACTTGAGAATTATATGCCACAAAGGGATCTACGAGTACTTGAGAATGCCCTTTGGTATCAAAAATGCACCTTCCCATTTCCAAAGGATGATGGACATCGAATTCAGAAGAGAGCTGGATGAAAAATGGGTTATTATCTATATTGATGACATCATAATTATGTCCAACACCTGGGAAGAACACCTTCAGAGGATCGCCAGAATCTTGAAGATCGTCATCAACATGAACATGAAAATCTCTCTGAAGAAGTGTAACTTTGGCTTCCACCAGATCAAAGCCCTTGGTCATGTTGTCTCCGGAATAGCCATAGGTATAGACCAGAATAAGGTTGCTGCTGTACTACAGAAGAGTACACCCACCAATAAGAAAGAGATCCAATCTTTCCTTGGCTTTGCTGGTTATTACAGACAACACATTGATAGATTTGCAGAAGTAGCTAGACCTTTAACTGAGCTGTGCAAGCTAGAAGTTGTTTTTGAAATGACAAACCAGAGGCTTGAAGCCTACAATCTCCTTGTTAAGAAATTGACTACAGCCCCCCTTCTGTTGTTCCCAGATTGGAAACTCCCATTCAAATTGTATGTTGATGCTAGCATGACTGGCCTTGGAGCTGCTCTACATCAAGTACAAGTCATAGATGGTATTAAGAAAGAAGGACCAATAGTCTTCATATCAAGACAGCTGAAAGACTCTGAAGGCAGATATGGAGCTAGCCAACTTGAATGCCTATGCCTAGTTTGGGCCCTAGACAAGTTACACTATTACCTAGATGGTAGTGTCTTTGAAGTCATCACAGACTGCACTGCCTTGAGATCCCTCCTCAACATGAAAACCCCTAACAGACACATGTTAAGATGGCAAATAGCCATTCAAGAGTACAGAGGTAACATGACAATTCAACACAGGGATGGCAATATCCATAAGAATGCTGATGGACTCAGTAGGTGGTCACTACCTAATGACCCTAGCAACCCTGCTTATGACCCTGAAGAGGAGAAAGATGACGACAGAATCCCCATAATGGGAATCATGGGCATCCATGTGACCACCTTCAAGTCAGAATTCTTTGATTCGGTCAGAGAAGGCTATCAAAAGGATAACAACGCAATCATCTTAACCCAAATACTCAGGAAAGATTTCAAGGACCAAGCACTAGTTAATGGATTAGATGAATCTTGGAAGACCTCTTATATGGCAGGCATATTTTCCTTGTTTGACGACCTCATGTACCACAGGGAAAGACATAACTCAGTCTTGGTTATAGTTGACAAACTGACCATCAACACCATTCTTCACGAATGCCATGACAGTGTCTACTCAGGACATCTTTCTGAAGACAGAACCTTAGAAAGAGTAGCTGACACAGCTTGGTGGCCCAGTTGGAAGAAAGATTCTTCAGAATACTGCAGCTCATGTGAAAGATGCCAGAAAGCAAATAAAGCTACTGGGAAAAGGTTTGGACTGCTCCAAAAGATTCAAGAGCCCTCTAAGCCGTGGGACATAATTAACATGGACTGGGTAACCTCTCTATCACCTGGAGGAGCCACAAGCTATAATGCTTGTCTTGTTATAGTTGATAGATATTCCAAGACACCCATTTTTGTCCCTTGCTTTAAAGAAGATTCTGCCATGGACACTGCAATCCTTTTTTGGAATAGAGTAATGCCCAGAACTGGCATCCCCAGGATAATTATCTCAGATAGAGATCCCAAATTCACATCTGAGTTTTGGACTGGCCTCCATAGTATGCTAGGAACCAAACTAGCCTTTTCAACAGCTTATCATCCACAAACGGATGGACTAGCTGAAAGGATGATTCAGACCCTAGAGGACATGATCAGGAGGTTCTGCTCGTATGGATTGGAATTCAAAGATAATGATGGCTATACCCACGATTGGGTCTCACTACTCCCAATCCTAGAATTGGCATACAGCACTAGCATCCACTCCACAACTGGAAAACAACCTGCCTTGTTAGAAAAAGGATGGATCCCCAATTTGCCCAGGGACTTCATCAAACAAAGCCAAATAGACGTTCATCCCACTGCTGGAACTTATGCCAAGATGTTTGACAATGCAAGGAAACATGCTGAACAATGCATAGTGGAATCAACCAACTACAATAAAGAAAGATGGGACAAAAGCCACAAAGAACCTGAATTCAAAGTAGGCGACCAAGTTCTTATCTCCACTACCAATTTCACCAATTTAGCTGGTCCAAAGAAGATGAGAGACTCCTTTGCAGGACCATTTGTAATCAAGGCCCTGCACGGCAAGAATGCTGTAGAAGTTATTCTCACTGGAGAATTCAGCAGGAAACACCCCACCTTTCCTGTCAGCCTGATTAAACCTTACAACTCACCTGACCTTGACAAGTTCCCACTTAGACAGAAGGTAAGAGTAGTAATTCCTCCTGTTGAACAGCCCCAGAAACATAAGGTCATCCTGAAGATCCTCAGAGAGAAAAGACTTAGGGTTGACAACAGAGATGTTAAGATGTACCTTGCCAGATACAAAGGACTAGGAGCTGATCAGGACGAGTGGCTACTGGAGCAAGAAATACCTGAAGCTCCCACACTCCTTAGGAGATTCAGAAGTGAGAAAAGATCCTCCTGAATGGACTAGTATAGCTGATATTCTATTCAGAACATAACCTCTTTTGGTGGTAGGGAATGTCAGCCTTAGAGACAACAATGTTGCCCAAAAGGCTTCAACAATGTTCTCTTCTTATTCCTCTTTTCAATACAAGTATTTTCATATCATAATATCCCTACCTTGTTGTGTATAAGTGTGGAATAATATAAGTGTGAAGTAATTAACATAGAAGTCCACATAACATCTACTTATTTTCTAAGTTCAACTCTATATTGCATATTCATTTTGATAAACATGGTTCATCATCTTCAGAGTTGGGCAGATGAAAATTTTCATCATCACTCATCAACCAACTTAGAAGAAAACTGAACAACTGGACAAACACTCCTCACTACTCAGCATCCAAGGTCCCATCATTTCCCCTCGTCGTATTGTCGTGGTCATCTGGTGTCATCTGTCTGACTAGTAAGCAGCTTTACCAACTTCTCCTTTTCTTCAAGTTCCTCTTGAGCTTGATCTTTCCACCCCTCTTCTTCTTCACTCTCTTTCTCTTCATCTCAAAGAGGCACCATCATCACTTATCATTAAAGGATCAATCATCTTCATCTTAGTCTTGTGGCACTTCACACCACACAGGTTTCCTTATAAGTATCCTTTGCCTTTGGCATAAAAAATAAGGCAGTCTCTGACTGTACCTTCTCCTGTTTCTCAGGTTGAAGAGACTGTGGCTCTGCCCGGTTCTATTACTCTTGCTCTCCTTGAGATTGAGCTCATTACCAGTCTTTTCAGACTCATCTTTCTTCTTCTTAAGCCCTCCCTTTTTGTCCTCATCTTCCCTTGAAATATATATTTGTGTCCCCCATATCTTGTGCCCTGTTGTCACATAAGAGACCCAGGCTCACAGAAGCTCTGAGGGTAGAGAAGGAGAGGAACGAGGGACCACCTCCACAGCCAGGGAATGGTGAAGCTGGTCCAAGTCAGGCAAGTGAAAATCCTAAATATTTTTGAAACGACTGATTGGGTATGCTAATTGGGAAACATACTCAAGTCTTCTGCAACAGTACCAAATACCAACGAGAAGCCTGTTGAACCTTGTCTTTGCTTGCAGGAGGACTTCTCCAAACAAGTGATGTTTCAACTTGCCAAATCAGTTTTCTATGATAAGTTGAGCAAAAAAAGTGCCCAGTTGTTCCTTGAATTGGCACGGGAACATGTCAATCTACTGTACAACATCTGGAGTTTGCAGTACGGTATCAAGATTGACCCCACCCCCATCACAAAGCAAATTCCAATCACTCATGAGGCAGTTTTTCATTGACTTGGCCTTGAACCAGAGATGACAGATCAGATATGCTGCAAAAAATGCTTTGCACTGTACCCCATGGATTCAAAACACACCAAGTGCACCGAGCCCTTTCTTTCTTCAGCTCAACTGTTCAACCAATGGGCAGCAGCAGTAAAGGTTGATCCTCACTGTGATCAGGAATTGTGGCGCTCCAGCTCTGAACAGAAGCAGAAACCTCTCCGGACGTTCACATATATGACTCTCAAAGCTTGGCTCAGTGTTCGACTATTGAATCCTCAATTTGAGTCTTCTTTAGATTCAAGCCTTTCTGCGACAAGGTGAGAGGATGATAAGGAAATGGAGGATGTGTGGCACAGCAGGGTCTGGCAAGAGTTTGCAAACGACAATGATGGCTCTGGAGTATTTACTCAGCACTCCGGCAACCTGGTCTTCAGTCTATATCTCGACTGGTTCAACGCGGAGGGAGCCTCAAACCTTGGGAAACATAACTCTCTTGGCGCAATCACCTTGGTCTGCTTAAACTTGCCACCAACTCAGCGTTACAAGGTTCAAAACATGTTTCTCTTCGGAATCATTCCTGGGCCAACTGAACCTAGTCTCGAGCAAGTCAACCATCTCTTCAGGCCTCTTGTGGAAGAGCTTAAACTGTTCTGGAACCCCGGCCACTTCTTCCCTTCAACCGCTTCTTCTCCAAAAGGTCGCATGATCCGCATTGCAATCTTCCCATTGATTGCAAACCTTCCTGCCCTTCGGAAAACAGCCGGCTTTGGAGGACACCAAGCAACCCTCTTTTGCTCTTTTTGCATGTTGAAAAGGAAAGATATCAAAGAGACTGATCCATCCAAGTTTCCCCCTCGTGATCATGCCACTCACCTCGCTCAGGCAAAAAAATGGCTAGAAACAAAGAACCAGAAAGCTAGGGAAAAACTGATGAAGGAGCATGGAGCACGATGGAGTGTGCTAAACGAACTGTCATACTGGCGACCGATTGAATATTGCTCCATTGAAATGATGCATTCGTTGATTCTTGGCAACCTGAAGGATCATAGTTTGCGCTTTCTATCCCTAGCTTCTGTTGGTGAGAAACTGTCTAAAATGCAGGAGAAGGATTGTGAATGGCAGAACAACCAATCTTACACTGAAACACCCTATACTGACACGTTTGGCCCAAAGCCAAAAGGGTTCCTCAAGAAGGGAAAGGGGAAAAGAAGGAGGGATGATGAAGTGGAAACAACAGCTGCTGACCAACCGCTCAAACGTACCCGCTGACAAAAAGCCAATCTTCCATCTGGTTCCAGTGCACAACAGACTGCGCCAGTACCCAGTACATCAGGTTCCAGATCCAATGGTCAGGGCTCCTCCTCTGACCACTCTTCATCCCACTCCTACCGGCTCTGAGTAAGGAAGCAGATCCTCTACGATATGAGTGAACAGGAATCGGAAACAGGAGGCTCTGGATCTGGGGCTAGTGACAAAACCGTGAAGGGCTCAAAGACGAAACAGAACCAATCTGACGATGAAGGCATCAAAGACAGCAATGCCTTTAAGCTCACCCCTGAGGAGCTGGATGTTGTACGGCGAACAGTGTTGCACACAATTGTGCCTTCGTGGATTGACCGTGTGACAAGGAACTTGGGATCAGCAAGTCATGGATTGTTGAAGGCTGCGGAATGGTTGATTTTGTACAAGGTATACTACATCATTGCGCTGATTCCATTATGGACCCGCCCTGCAGCAACCACCAATGAGAGGAACCGAGTTGTTTCATTACTTGAATCCACCACGTTGATTGCCAAAATAGCACACTTCCTCACTCTCCCAAAAATCAACCCAAAGCATCTTGACGAGCTGGATGATTTGTTGTTGAGCTACCGCAAGTGCTTGCAGAAGTATTGGCCCGCAGAGCCCAGCCGCCCAAACCTTCACCTGACGCAACATTATCCAGCAGTCATCAGACAATTTGGGCCACCTCGATCAACGGCTGCATGGGCTCAAGAGCGGGTAAATGGAATTCTACAGAAGCTCCCCACCAATCACCACCCAGGTCAGTGTGCATTATTTTATGGATGTGGACTAAGAAAGAATCACAGCTAATCAACAAATCAACTGTGATCCAGAAGACATCCCAAAAACCATACTGAAGGAATGGCACATCAACTCAAGCTTCCAACTACTTTCAAATACCGCACCAGGAAATACGCTACATAACAAGTATATGCCACATGGCAAGCTGGCCGGTGAAAAGCTTGAATTGAATCCACAACTGATGACTAAGTGGAAACGTGCCATTTCTGGGAATGTTGCCTCTCAGAGGAGGCTGGGTGATATTTAGCCACAGCTCAGTTCGTTTGTGCATGTTGAAACGGGCTTTGAAGTCAATGGCAAGCGATTCACCAGCCAAAGTCAACACACAGGAAATAGCCAAGTTGAATTCCGATTGGGAAGAGACCAAAGGTTTGGTCATATTGAAACAATCTTCTCATCCCCTCAAACGCCCAAAAAGACTTGGGTCATTGTCCAACCGCTCAAAGAGGTTGCCCAGCCTGAAGATCCATATCAAAAATATCCCGATCTGAACTGCCGATTGATACAAGTGGACCATGAGGTGGTGATGGTTATTCCAAAGGAGGATGTAATTGGACATGCGGCCATGCTGAAACATAAGAGTGGTACTATTGGCTTGTCAACAGAGACATATACTTCAGTTGGTCTTGGAACAGCGGTACATCATTCTTATTTATCTGGTTTGAATTACAATTGAATGAAGCTAATTTGTATTGATGCAGGGTTGGGAGGGCATTTAAGCGTCATTGTGAGGTGGCCGAGGGGAGTTGGTGGTGGTTACAAACGTTACATTTGTTTGGAGGAGATTGTTCTCTTTTTCAAAGGAATTTGATTCAGTGTTCTCCTTTGTCCTTGCATCCCTCTCTTGGGATTTGAGTGTCGGAAAAGTACTCACTCTCACCTCATATGTAGTTAGCTTTGCCCATCGTTTCTGATATCAGCTTCATTGTCTCAATTGAACAGATATTGAACCATTTGGGATTCTAATCTCCTCCTCCATGGCATCCACCATTTCTGTCAGTCATCCTGAGCAGGGTAACTCTCACTCCACCCAAGACCGTATTTGGAGCCAATCAGCTGTTGCCATGACGAAGGATGAGGAAGCCATTGCAGCTGTAGTCCAAAAGCTTGTTCCTATCTTCAAGAACCACGCAAATGCAATACCTATGCAAACCAATCAAACAGGAGAGAACACAAGTAAGTTCGGATTTTTCCTTAACCTCAATGCCATCATTGATGCGTAAACTGGAGTAGCCACTGAAGCATCTTCTTCCTCTGACAGCAGATGCTTCCAGTGCACACCTTGATCCAGTCCCGTTGCCCGATGAACCAGGTCTATCACCATCATTCATTGTCAATCAAGCACGTGTTGGTAGGGCACATGTGCAAGAAGCTTGCGAGAAAAAGAAGGCTGAGCAACGAATAAGGGGAATCACATCACAAAATGTCACAGTCAAGCATCACCACCCTTTTTCTCGTGGCGTGCAGTACTTTATCAAGTTTTTCCTTGGAGGACCCAATAAACCCCACGAATATCCCTTGCCACCATCCGATGCTGAAAAGGAGTCTCAGTATTGGGTTGAAAAACGCTCTCACTTTATTGCCGCTCAACTTGCCATTATACGTGAATCACTGTCCAAAAAGTCGGTGCCCGAACAAGACTACTTTGTCTCTCAAGCTGAAGAAGAAATACAAAAACAAATACAGTTACCCGTGTTCCATCCTGCACCCAAGATGGGAGATATTCGTGGAAGCCAACCCATCTCCTCCCAGACCAAAGGTGACATGGAAAGGGAACTTGCACGAGCCGGCATTTCAAGATTCACATACAACTGGAGACTTGGCCCTGCGGAAGACTCAGCTTGGAATTCTGCTGTTGTGGACGTGATGGCTTGGAAATCAGTTGAGTGGATTGGGTTGTCAAGTTGCATTACCGACGACATAGCAGCACAAGCTCCCACCATTGTTCTACGCTGGCTTCAAGGAAAATGTTGAGAGATCCAAGAGAACAAGAATCAAAATCCGGCAGAATATGACACTCAGAAGAAGGTGAAATTAGCAAAGGCACAATTTACCCAATGGCGAAAAAATGTACATGTTGACTTGGTTTTGCTCCCGCTGGTAGGGCACATGTTTCTGATCAATCCTGCCCTTTGTTCATACTAGATTCAAGAAGGCCAATCCGAGATGGCTTCAAAACTTTACCCTCAAAATCATCAGCTTGGTGCGGTGGTTGAGAACAAAGACTGTGGATCTGATATTGAGGAGGGGGAAAATGATTGTATCCTTCCAGTCCGAATGATTCCTGATTGGCGCGCGCTCGAGTTTACAACGGTTCCACATCACTTCGACAAGATGGTCCAAGCTCACGCAGTTCACCACAAGACGAAATCGGTAAACGAACAAGTCTATGGCCGTTCCAAATCAAAATACCGCATCACCAAAGGAATCAACGGTGTCCCACGGGGACTTCCGCAGGAATGCTACAGCGCGCAGTGGTGGAACGGTTTGGGTCAATACAAAAAGGACATAGTTTCAAAAGTAGGACCCTTTGGTATGGGGGAGTTGGCGGCTAAATTGGGCGAGCACATGAGCAAGAATCAACATCCAAGGCCTGGTCCCAACGCCGGACCAAGCAACCAAACTGGTTCAACTCACCAGGCCGAGGAGTCACACCAGGAGGGTGAGCGCAGTGCAGGAGGCACCGAGGGGGTTATGCATGTTGATTAGTTCTACTAGTTACAATTCTCTTCAAGGCCGCTGTATAAATATGGATGATTTCTCTTTACCCTGGTTTCTGATTGATTGAATTTCTATTGGTTGTGTTTCTTGCGTTGACACAAGAATGAAAAAAACAGAATGTTTTACTGTTTTCTGTTTTTTTGGAGTGTTTTGGAGCTTGTGTGGTGACAGCTATTTTTTTTTTTTTTATCTGATTGGTGAAACTCTATGAGGCGGCCGTACAATGTAGTTGCTCCCATTAAGGGGCTATGTGGTATTCTTTGATTTGGTGCACATTGTTTGTGGCAAATTTGACCATGTATGGGTGAGATGCATACCCCATGGTACGGCCGTACAATGGGGGATGCATGCTGAAGTGTGGTGGAAGTCATGCAGCACTGCAACCATGGTGCATCACTTGCCCATGACTTCTGTTGACATTTCCCCCATCTGCCCTGGAACTTGCAACCCCTTTCCTGCACATGCCACCAAACACTCAGACAAAGGTTTCACTGTTGCACAACAAATTGGCACTATACATCAAGGCTTTTCCCTTGCCTTTTGGGCTTCAATCTTCATGCTAGCACATGAAGGAAGGTTGCATGAAGCTGTGCACAATCACATTCATGCTTTTGAGGGTGTCATCAGCACCACATCAAAAGTTTGAATGCACCACATGAAAATTGTGAATTCACCGGCTGAAAAGCTTGAAAGGTGCTGATGATCCTTTGTAGACCATAAGGGGATTAGTGTGGTAGACCACACTCAACAACCGTGTTTTTGCTGAAAAACCTGTTTGTGTAAGCACCTCTGTTTGGAATAGATTGTGGGTGCACAAATTGCAAATACAACAGGTGCACAGCTGTTCCCACGCAGTCCACCTGATTCCAATGACCATAAATACAACCATTTGGTCTCCGATTCTGCTGCTCTTCCCCCCACCCCCACCTTCATTTACTTTTATCCACCCCAACAATACGGAACCCAAGCTCCTGATCCTCTACTTCACCCCATCCCAAAAGAATCTGACAATGACCTCCGACACCAAGAACACTGAACAAATTACCCTTTTGAACACCAATGAGGCCACTGATGAAACCGTTGCTCAGACTCCACCGCCTAGTACGCACTTATCTTCACAGCCCTCGGTTTTGATCCCGACATTCTAATTCCTCTCTTCATTACCCCCTAGCACCTGCTGTTTTTGCTCAAAATTTCCCTGGGCAACCTGATCCCCATGCCGTAAAGCTCACATGCCCCACCTTTCAAGAGTTCTATGGAAAACCTGACTCTGTAGCAGCACTCCAGCCAAGCGAATCAGTTCTCAACACCGAAATACAGGTCATCACAGCCGAAGAGTTCAACAAAACTATCACTCAAGCCAAGCAGGCTACCCAAGGGCTTCGTCGCCTCAAACTCCCCCGCAGTGTGATCCAGAAGATTGATACCCTTGCTGATAGCATTAAACAAACCAAGCGGAGTGAGTCTCTGGGACACCGGATACCTATCTTCTTGACTCTGATACTTATTTTCCTTCTCTTTCTGCAGCTTGGGAAGAGAAAGGTGATGTGCCCGACGATGGGGCCATCAAGATTGACACACTCAATTCAACCACTCCTTCTCCCACCATCACCACCAAATTGTTGAAGCAACCCCCCAGAAACGTGTCAAAAAAGCCATTATTGCTGAGAAAGCTGCCGATCTCTGCAACAAGGATCCTGCTGATACCACAGCTTCACCTGAGGTACCCAACACTGCCAATCCAGTCGCATCAACAGCTGCACCCACAAACTCTGAGTCTCAACAACAACAGCCTTCCTTACCCCCCTCTGGTACTGAACCACTCACCAACTCTAATCAGAATCTCTCTTCAGCCAACAATGAAGGTGCCAGCAACAACACAGAACCCAATACTGCTAGCGACAAACAAATGAAATCTGTTTCTGGCTGAAATGCTGGTTCACCAACACCATCCAATTGCGAGACTTCCAATTCCACCAGCGCTCTTCCACCTGACACCACTGATCCAAACACTGGTCATGCTTCCAACGACACACCTGCTGCCAATGTTGCTGAATCACGTGCTTCAGAAGACACCAATCCTCATCCTCACCCAAGCCCGACTTCTGCCACACCAGCTCACACACAGCCACAACTCCCCACAGGCCCAAACCCCACTCCACCCACCAGCTACAAGCTCTTGATCCTGAAGTTGGCTGATGTCAAAATGAAGCTTCTCCACATCACACAAGGCTACGAGACCAAACCAAGCTGGAAGAATTATCAAGACCTATGGCATGCGCTTTCTAGTCTTGTTCAGTTCCGAGTTCAATCAATGACCAACTTGGAACCCCATCAGCCCAATTTCCACTTCCAAAGGTCTCCTTGTTCGTATGCCTTCTGGATCAAGACCATCAGTGCAATGTGTAAGTCTTTTGTTCATTTGAATCAAACTACATAGTTCCCTGACAAACTTACGCATCACCCTATAGCCGACAATTACTTGAAGCCCTCAGACAACGAACAATGGGTCTGCCCCGACATCATCAATTTCCCTCTCCTCTTTTCCTTTGCCAACAAAGACAACAAACTAGCTCTGCACGAGTTCATATCCACCACTACCAAATCACCACACCCTCAGTCCATGCTAGTCCGATCTCTTTACCGTCTTCAAAACCCCACACCTCGAGTCATCCCCCGGTGGGCCAAAATTGTCGCAGCTTTGATTGAGCTTATGGCCGATAACTTGTACAGACCTGTGCCACCTCAAGAATCAGAGAATCAGGACGTGACTACTCAGGGTGTTCAAGTCCTTGAGTATCTTGAGAAGCTGAAGAACTCAACATCCACCTTTGACATGCAAGAGGAAGGCCAAGCAGTCTCTGGATCTGAAGTTGTTCATTGCTCTCACTCTGTTGATGTTCTCCACGATTTCAGAAACATGATCATTGATGTTTTCATGGGTTACATCATTTACCAAACCCATTTTCTCAGCTCGCCCCCACTCACAGCAACTCAGAGGAACAAAAAATTTTGTGAGGCCAAAGCCACAGCTGAATCAGCATCTAGTGATGTAGCAGCAACTCCATCTCAGACATCAACCCATCTTGTCAAACAGAAAGCTGAATCTAACAAACAACTTCGCGTACGCCACAATTTTCAGCCACTTATTTTTTTCCTCCTGGCTGGTGTGCACGGGCTCTTCATTGCCTCGATGGATTATTGCACAGCTTCCACCTCTGATTCCATGTCGTTCATTGAGGCCATGTTGGTGATAACTCAACACTCCAAGACTCATCACACACCTGAGGAGCCAATATGGAAAAACCTTTCGGCATATCTAGTGGAACTCTTTTGGCCCTCATTCCAGTCACCAGATAAGATTATCCCCCTTGCACAAGCCCCTAGTCGCATTAAACTTGCTGAAGCCATCACCATGGACTTCCTGAACCACTGGAAGGACAAGCAGCCTAGCAGCCCTTTCTTGATCCCACACTCTGCAACCATTCACCCGGTGATGGATTCCTAACTTTGGTTCACACAAATTGATTTCTCTCATATTGTCCATCATTGTCACAAAGTTCTTCTATTGTTGTTGATTGTTTTATTCTGTCTATGATCTCTGAGAAATATTTCTTTCTGCTTGCTCCACTTCCCCAATTAAAAATTCCCATGAACATACACTTTTAGCTCCGATGTATTAAGCCATGATCCACCTGATACACTCTTTCAGTGTTTCAATTGAATTGTGGATTTTTCCACATTCAGGGGACAAGAGATACATACTCTTTGTATCTCATCTTGACCTTTTCACCATGTCTTGACCACTTTGACACAGTGGAAGGACCCACCAGAAGGTGGCCATGTGAGAAATACTCATCTGTTTCCTCTGCAATTTTTCCCTCCAACATCAATATCAACTGTACATTGAGGCCACTGCTAGCCAAACAGCGTCCTCGTTCTTAAGCCTCCATCAGATGTTCATAAATCTATTGAATAAATAAGGATGAAGAAAGTTCTTTACCACCCAAATCTCAACCAGCATCCTCTTTGACTTTTGTTGAAAAGCAAGCAAGAGAACATGTGTCTCCACTGTTGCTACACCAATTTCTCAGCATTTTTTATTTTTTTATGAAACCCACTCTGATTGAGTCCAGCTTCATTCCAGAAAAAGTGATGCAAACTTGGATTTTATCCATTCGGGATACATTGGTGGCCACAAGAGATGAGTGGTTTCCGCAATTCAACAAGCAGAACTCCGCAAGAGACAACTCTAATTGGAATTTGAAAATTAAAGTATCCCTGCGGGCTTTGCCGCATGTTTCCAGAACATGCAGGACATCTGATAAGACCTGAATCTCCTGATTACTTTATAAAAACAAATGATGTCCACTTGCAGCAACTGGTGGCATTAAGTACTATATCAAAGAGTACTATATCAACGGATCAAAAAACCCAGCTGCAATGGCACAGGAACTGACAAAAGCTTAATTTGGTCTACATAGAGTTTTCACTTTCATGGCATGGATGAAACAACATGCTGAAAATCAGCAACAAAATGATGGGAGATAAAGAATGGTACTTCACAATATTGACCATTACACGATTCAGTTTGGCATACATAAGAATTTCTGGCAGACAGTAGTGAGAAAAAAACCTCCAAGGGCCCCCTGATTCTATCTTTATTGGACATTTGACTTTTTATTTTTGGAATCTCAGGAAAATCTGTTTCTTGGGTTGTTTTGAAGAAAATACCGACTTCCATGTGCACGCTCCATTACTTGTATCCCATCAACCTGAACCACATGTTCAATGTTACTTCAACGTTCCCCAACTGAACTGTAGATAATCTTGACACTAACCTTCACCTTGATGACACCATCCTGTTGATGAACTCCTTGTGCACTCACTCCCGCAATCCTGATCCGGTCTCCACGTCTGAGCCTCTCAATTTGGCCAAAAATTGTATGGTTTCAGGGAACAATCTGGATCTGAACCGTCTGCGGTGAATTTCAGAGGTGCAAAACATGCTGAAAAATTCAGTTCCAGGATTAAAGTAAAACAGAAAACAAGTTAATTGAAAATTCACAAACTTTACCAACATTCACATCTATCACTGTGGAATAGCTATGCCATGCATTAGCTGGATTCCGATGGACCTTGACCACATAGACATTTCCTCCAAAGACAGCTTGCATCACCTCGTGCGAGACTTCCGGAGTGAGTGTTCCGCGGTGCACCCACCAGTTGCCAAAGGCAACCTCAATATAAGGGTAGTGATATTGTGAGCCTGGGCCTCTACGGTGGCAGCAGGACACAAGATGGGGGAGAACTCTGGTTGTATTTCAAGGGAATGGGATACAACTAGAATGAGAAAGAGAGGACTTTGAGGATAGATAATGAAACTTAGAATATGATGATGATGATGATGATGATTTTAAAAGCTTGTTTATACTTCTCTAACCTTAAAGGTGAGGAATAAGGCTCAATCCAAAAAGGAGAGCAAGTAGCGGAGATAACTCTTACGCCTCCTCTCCTAAAGAAACAGAGAGGGTGATCAGCTCTTCAGCTGCCCAGTTTTTTAGATCAAAGGAAACTGATCAAGGTTCTTTAGAGGGAAACCTATGTGGGTTTAATTGCTCAAAAGCCCACAGAAAAGCAAGAGAAGAATGAAGTTATGATTGATAATAAATGCCTCTTTAATGATCAATGATGAAGATGAAAAGAAGTGGGATGAAGCAATCAGAAGACTAGGTGAGAGAAGAAGAGATTGGAGCAATGCTTACTTGTCAACAAAAGGTGACCCCAAATGACCACTGAATAGTGAGGAGATGGGAGGACCTTGATTTGTTGAGTAGTGAAGGTTGTCCAATGGCTTGTTCTGCTGGTGTAGTGGTTCTGGTTGAATGATCTTAGGAAGGTCTTCTGAGTTCCATGTGGAAGATGAACTCAGAAGATCAAATTGAATATATGCAATATGAACTGAACTTAGAAAATAGTTAGAACTTAGAATATTATTCCACTCCTCAGTGGAATAATACAACACAACTATGGCACAAGCAATATATGAAATTAAAGCTTGAATTGCGGAGAATCTGAGTAAGGCACTGTTGAAGCCTTTCGGGCAACAGTGTTGTCTCTAAGGCTGACAGATATCGGAGAGGTGTGGAAGAGACTTTTCCAGAAATAAATATTTGAATATGCCCTTCAGATAAGATGGCTGGCAACTCTTGACTGTCTGTTTTGAGAACAACATGAAATTTGGCAACAAAAGATTCTGATAAATAGTTAACCATACTGGGACTAGCAATACTCGTGGTCATGTGTATCCCATCACCAACAACAAACTCAAGCTCAGATGGAGATACGTGAATATTACCGGCTAATTCAAGCATTGTGTATGATGATACTTGAAATACGAGGACAAGGAGGGAATTGGGTAATAACTGGGAGATGGGATCAATGATGGGATGGTGGTGAGGGGAGTGTTTGAGCTGGGGAGGGGGATTCTTAATGCTTTCAGATTGTGAGCTCCATATGTTGCCTCTCACTCAAGGTAGCTGATCCAGCTGCTTCTTCCCTTTCATGGATCCATGATCAAAGGCATTGTCATTTTATCATGTGCTCTGAGTGGGGATACATGCAGTGATGCATGGACCAACGTCATAAATGCCTCTGTTTGTACCATTTCCCTTTCAATTCACATTGCCCTGGCCCCACCTCTGACAAAAATCATCCACAGATCATGCCCAAGCAACACAGTTTCACGGGTGGGTAGGTTGGCACCACTTGCATGCATGGGTGATGGTTGGGGGTTTGGTACTTGGAACAAGGGGATTATGTAATTTACTGTTTAGTCAAATGTTAATAACCTGCCATGTACTTATGTATGTAATTATGGGTGGGTATTCTGCGGTGATAATCCTATTTCCATAACACATAGTACATGCAAGTTCTCCCTAGTACCATCTGCAGACGTTACTCTATGGTACGGCCGTGCAATGGAGTTTCAAATTTTTTCCTGTGTGTGGTACATAAGGGCTTGTGCACTCCATCAGGTGGCTCCTCGTACATCTGGAAAATGTGTAAAATGCAGTAAGCCACCAATGCCAACCACAACGTACGGCCGTGAAACACGGTTTCATGTTATTGCTGGGTGGTATAAATTAGTTAGCCTCCAGCTCAGTTTCAATTTGGTTGGGCTCCACCATGGTATACACAACAATGCTTTCATACTGTTCAGCCGTTGTGCTGGTGATGCCATCATTGTGTACCTGCTGACTCAAATATTAATCCCCACAGAGATATCTATATCAACCACCTCCCACACAGTTCCCACAGATCTACATAGGTAACTGGTTCATATAATGCAACATTTCCTTTCTGGCAATGAAACTTTAATACACCCATCCTTAGCACTTTTGATGACCCCAAATTGACCTATTTGATCCAATAGATTTAATGCAAGAAGTGATTCTTGCAGGTCATAATTTTAATCGGTGACCTCAGCACATGAGCAACAGGATGATCTCCTCCACACCTTCCTTGAAATATCACACAACCCACCTGACCTGTCTTTAACCAACTTCAGAACACTGCCAATATTCTAATTCAATGGTTCTTTCATTTCACACTTCTTGAAAGTATTCTGTAAATCATGTCAGCCTTACATGCTTATATCAGTAGTATCACACACCTTAGCAGCCCACAGGTATAATTTTTCAACTTATTCAAATTTGAACCAATAGACATGTAATCCAAGCAGTGGAGATATAATTTCCCCTTAATCAGAATGGATTTTGAATGATCAGCATCACTCAAAAGATCCCCATTGCCCCACTGATGATCTTGACATCCCACCAGAGATATGACCCACCATCTTTGGATTATTTCATTGCTGAAACGCAAAGTGGTGATAGCAATTCATCCACTTGTGATTCAAATTGGTTAAATTTTGTATCAATCAGCACAACATATTTTCATGAACTGCCCTCATTGTTGTCCAAATTCTTGAAATGGACAATTGGTTTTAGTCTCTCAAATTTCCATTCCACATTCCCAGACGGATTACTAACACTTATTATTATGCAATGAAACACCTCATCACTAACTCTTGGTTGTCAACACATCACCTGTAACTATCAACACATCTTTGCTGATGTTCCTTTGTATACCAGCTTGTTTGGACAAAGCATGCAAAAAAGCCCAACATGCAACCCTGTTTGTAAAGTTCTTTTGGTGATTTTCCAAATATCAATGACTTGTGCATTTTGCATTTCTATGAGGGAAACCAAGAGCTCATTTTTCCTCTTGAAGTATCATTCACATTCAGTCAGAACCTGATCCTATGTGTTGAGCTTCTTGAAGAGTGTGCTAACACATATTTTTTTTTTCTCATTGGTCTTTCCCTCAAGTCAAGCATGCCTAACTCTTTTGGAACCACCAATCAAATGGATATGTAGACATTTCCCCACCGAGTGATATCCCACATCAGTAAATTCTATTTCACATTAGTTCAAATTTCATCATTGAATCAATCAACATTTCCCATGCAGGTGGTATTCAAGACCAGCCTTGTCAGCCACAGTTGCCAGACCTGATTTGTTTGCTTTTTCCGCGTCTTCAATCCTCAATTGTAGACGGAATTTAATTTTGTGCATGTGTCTCACGCGCTGAATGCCTTCATTCAACACCAGATGCACATGTACTTACGCCGCACAGACTCTGGCATGTGCAAGATAACAAGTTCAAGTGATGAAACCACAGTGTGAATATTCATTTTCACATTATTGGAAAACATCAAGAGCATGTAAACATTTGATTTTGAGGTGATGTGTCTTCCACCGACTTTTTTTTACGAAGCAGAGAGTGGGAGTTCATCATTTTATTCTCACTTGGCCCCCTTTCTTTCTGCAGTAACCACCCACGGATTCCCAACAACTCTGTGTTTGAGAAGCCGCACTCGCACACACACCAGTCTGTTTACCAATTGCTACCAAACAGCCTCCGCCGAACCACCGGTCCTCCACAACACCAGCTGCTCAGCAAACAATCCAAATAATCTCGCGAGCCGTTGTTTCATCGCTTTTGGGGACTCTGACCTGGTGAGTCCAACTTCCCTTTCCATTTTCTCTACCTGAGCTCAAGCTCCTCCTCTACCTTCCTTCGCCTCAGACCCCCCCCCCCCCCATGAACAGGCACACTGACCCAATTCATCCCATTTCACCTCTTCTCCTTTTTCGTGTTGATCAATCAATCGATTGATTGCTCCATCAAACAACACATGATTGAATGATCAATTGATTGATTGATCAATTTATTAATTTACCAATTGATCAATCGATTCATTGATTGATTGTTTGATTGATTGATCAATCAATTGTTCAGTTAATCAATCAAGCGATTGATCAACTGAACGATTGATCGATCAACCATTTGATTGATTGATCAATTCAAGAATCGACTAGCTGATCCATCACGCAGCAGTCAATCGCTTGCTGCACCCGATCAGTTCTTGTCAGTGCTTGCATTGATTACGATTGATCTAGGTCGTGGTCATTTGGACTCTTCACCTGGTGAGTTCAACCATTCATCTCATCTCTATCAGCAGCTTCTTGATCTAATCTCCAGCTGGTTCTCTTCCCCACACCCACCAGCAGGACAATTGATTGCCTCTTGCGCAGGCAAAAGCTCATGTGTGTATCTCTCTTCACTGTAATGCTATTGCTATTGAAATCGCTGACCAATCTCTTCCATGCTTGCACATGTTTTTGTTGATTTCTTCTGCTTCTAGAACACATCACCCAGGGCTCTCCAATTATCCAAGAGTCTTGCTTGCTGCATAGCATCAGCCAGCGCTCAATCAGGACGTCGTAAGTCTCTTGCTTTCATGTTGCTTCTTTCCTCAGCATCATGGCCAGTCAAACAAGCACCTATGATTCAACTATTTGACCGTCTTGAAAGCCACCTGCTGGTCATCAATCCCTCCATTCGATCAACCTAAGCGATCTCCACGTGCACCGTCTGCCAGATGCAAACTCCGGGCCAATCAAACCTTCCAGGTGGTATGCCCACTGCCGACGCAGGCCAACCGACCTTGCCAGAAAACAATCAAAAGTAAGTATCTTCCCCCCACACCTATCCCCATCATCTTGATCCCCCCCCCCCCCCCCCCTTTGGAGTGTTGCAAGGAGGAAAGTTGAACGCTTGTTGCACTACATCCGGTCCCGCCTCCCCGAGAATGCCAGAGGGAGCCTGACAGATGTGAAGGGGTGTTTACGGCTTGTTGCACTACATTTCGGGCCCCCTTCACATCTCCCTTCTCCTCCAAATCCCTCCAACATGATGTGAAATCAAACATGATTATCTTTCCCTTCTGAATACAGACGCCGTCGCCCCAAAAAGCGCCCAAACGCTAATGAAAAACAGGAGGAACGTCGTGCGAGGAAAGCCATGGCGCCATTCGTTGCCAGCGGATCTCTTGCTGTTCTCCCTCCCCATGCTCCTGTTTCCGCTGTTGAAGAAGATCCCCACAACAATGAGGAAGTTATGGATCAGGATGACAATCAGCCCAAAGAAGACACACAGAAACCACATTTCTATTATGTTCCCCCCTCTTGCCAAGACGACCCCCGCAAGAACAAACTCTTCACCTCCCAAGAAACCCTTGATGAACACTACCACCGTCTTTCCTTGGGCACCTGCATCATTGCCCCTCGCAATCAGGTTGCCTTTTGCAAGGTCCAGTGGATCCCCTTCGATTCAATGTCACCTGCAGAGCTTACTGGTTGGGAAAAAATTGTTTTTCATCTCCTCAAGCGCTGTGAACACGTCAATCCGGTCAAGAAGAATGGTGCTCAAACTGACGGGATGATGTGGGCCGACGGATGGAGGAAGAGCTCGGATCCGGATCAATCAGTTGGAAGTTTCTGATCGGTGGGCAAGATGAAGAATGCAATGAAACGTGCTCAATACAACCCCATCTCCAAGGCTGCTGAGATTCAAGAAGCAAGTGATTTCATTTCCCTTCAACTCCAGAAATTTGCTCCTGGATTATTCGAATCCTGCCGTCAACTTCTCATCAACAGCCGGTTTCCTTCCATGGCTCACATGGAGTACCCATCTCCCTACACCAAGAACGACTTTACCAGCTTCCTCACCTTCACCATGCACAATTTTTACAATAAACCTCACATGGACTCTAACATCAACGACTGGACACTGGTCATCTGGATTCCTATCTTCAACCCCCTCACTCGCACCGAGGCCAATCCGGTTATGGCTGATGAAGGCTTTGATATGCTTGGGGGTCAATTCACTTTTTGGGATTTTTGGGTTTATCTTGATTTAAAACAGGTCCTTGGGGTAACTATGTGTGTCTTCAAGTCCAACTCAGTTAATCATCAAACTCTCCGTGGCGCCTCTCAAAGTGGAAGGTATACTTGTATTGGGTTTTCTTGCCAAATGTCTAAATCCATGTCTGATGCTGTTCACACTTACCTAACCGGATTTAACAAAAAAATGAGCCTGTTGTTCAAATGCCTGCAGCAGGACAGCAAAAACAAATAGAAAATGCTCAGTTGGCCATTGAAAAAGATAAAAATAAAAATAAATCCAAATAACTGTTGTTTTTCTCTTTTTTTTGTTCTCTTTTCATTTTTGCTTCTTTCCTCATGGCCAATTTTCATTTGTTTTGTGTTCTTTTGGACTACATTGAGCTTACTAAACGGTGAAATCTTCTCAAAACCCAATCAAAACTCAGTGCATTCCTCTGGTATTGCCCGCCAATGATATCAGAGCCACAAATGGAGTTAGGAATATCTTAAATCCACAAAACATACATATGTGTGTGCATTTCTTGTTTCATTTTTTTAAATATTGGATTAAGATTGTTGATCTCATCCCATCCAAAATGCATTTAAATTCCACAATGATGTATAGTCATGTTTCTCTTGTGTTCGTTGTACAACCCATTATTCAGTTAATTGAGCCATGAATGGCATTCCATTTTCCAAGTCAATGTCTCATCAATCTGAATATTGGCATTTGTATAAAGAACCTCTTTGGTACCCATTTTATTTATATCAAACCTGTAATGTAGGTGGCTCCTAACAAATTCTCACTTGGATTGATCAAAAAAGAATATTGTTCAATCATTTGGAGTAAATGACAGCATTCATTCATCACAGAAAGACTACTTTGGTCTATGATATGGTTTTTTTGAAAACAAAAATGTGTTTTGTGTGTACCCAAAGTGATCTTATAATTATCTGCAGATTATTCTGATTTATGTGTTATTTGTAGGATCTGGCATGTTAAATTAATACTTATTAAAATTGTGTTGCAGGTTTACGGCCCTGTATATGTTGCTGTGTCTGTTTTCTTTTATACTTTTTTTGTTCATGTTTTGCAAAGGCTAGGTTTTCATGTATTTCAATGAAGAAACCTGATAGTTAAAAAGAGATGGTAATTTATTGAGAAGTTTGTAATGGGATAACAGCTTGGGCATTCCTCATTCAACGTTCTATGTACATTTTTTGACTCATCTGTGTCCCAAGCTGTGCACCCTATGGAGCAGTTGGTGATTGCATATCAGGGGAAATCCTGACATCCAGGTTGGTATTGGAACATTAGGTACCTCAAATTATAGCTAGATCCTCCCTCCATTGCCAGCTTTTCAGGCCATTGGCAGAAGATGCCCTTGGTCCTATATTTTCCAATTTGCTGTTTTGATGAGCATCTGATTCTCATGATTGGATATCAATGTGTGGTGTGAATTGAAAACATCTTTTTCTGTTGGGAAAAGTGTATGGCAAGTTATGGTTACAATTATTAGGACTTATTTTGTGATTTTTTGAGAAGGGTCTCATAGCTTGGGCTTGTTGTATGAATGAGATGGTGATTGATAAACATTTGTGCAAATTAATATAAATCCCACCATCCCATATGTCAAATATCAGAATCTTCAGTCAGGTTATCATTATAAAGTGTAATTATCATATTTCTTGTAGATTTTTAATTCAAGGTGTCTCTTCACATACATATTGATAGATAACAAACCTACTTTATATATCATGTTAAATCATACTTCTATGATGATTGGGAGCCCTGTAGCACCACAAAAAAATGAACTGGAATGATTTCTGCTTGACTTCAGCTATTTTTCTATGTTGTTTGTGGCAGAATTGATCATAATCACATGCTTGTTATCATATTAATATCAGCTTGACTTGTGGTTAAGTTGAGCATTATGTTGGTATGTTTTATAGTCTAAATCAACATGATTTCAGGTTTATATACAGAATGACTGTAGGATCATTAGGCAGGGGTTACAGTGAAAACACACCGTGTGGCACTGGCATGCCAGTGCCATAAAATCTCCCCTGGTGAGATGTGTTGAAATCTTGGTGAAATCTGAGTTCACCTGTCCGGGGACTGTGATGAGACTTGCAAATTTGAACACAATTAACCGCTTAGGGATGAGATTCCACAGACCTCTAATAGTTGGAATTGGAAGTACCGGCTTCCTTTCCGCAATCTCGTCAAGACCTCAAGACTTGATTCGAACTCACTCCGCTACTCTTGGCCTGCTTGTTGATACAGGTATATCATCCAGTTCTTATTTGGCGCTCGCTCTTCTCGCTCATCTTTTGCTGCTCTTCACACGCTGTGCTCTCTCTATCTTGTTTGTTTTTTTATTTATTTATCTTCCCTTTCTTTTCTCAGTATCTTCTTTCTCTTTTCTTTGTTGATGATCAAATCACTGAATATGTTGTTTTATGTGTTCTGTTTCTCTGTTCTTTAGATCTCTGCTCGCTCTCGCTCATATCCTCATATCCCAATCAAGTCCTCACCCTGATACATCCTTCCATCTACATTAGTGGTATGCAGACTTTTCTTCTTTTCTATTCTTTTTGATCATATCTTCTTATTGTGTTCATGTTCTTACTCTTTGTTTCTTTCAGTTTGGTTTTTGGTTATCAGAAAATTTCAATTCTACTTTCTCCAAGACGATATAATCATAATTATTATTTTTAATTAATTGCAAGTTTTTACTAAACGCAACAGCCACACCACCCAATTTAATCTCCATTAAAAATACCTTCATGGATTGTCTGAAATCAAACAATCTATCCTTCTCTCCCTCCTTGCTTTCCATGCAATTAGTTATCAATTCTGATTTACAGAAACCCCAACTAAAGAAAAGAAAGATAAATAAGGCAATTCTACATGAGCCCCCCCCCCCCCCAAAAAAAAAAAAAACAAAAAGAAAAAGAAACAAATGAAATTATACCAAGTAGAACATGCAAAGCAGCTTAAATGCTCTTTTCTGGTGTTGCATGGCTTGTGGTGCAGCAACATGCAGTGTTGGGTCACCACATATGACAAGTACTCTGAAAGAAATCTGTGGAAGGTTTTGTGTCACCCTGTAAAATGTGGTCCAGGGCTGCAAGCCTGAGTCCCATTGCTTCACGGACTGTTTGAAATTATTTAACCAGAGTAGTAACATTCATGATTGATGATACATCTGATTGGGTCTGGGAGGTTGGGAAGAGTCAAAGAATGAGCCTTGAAAATATTGGAGAACCCAATTTGTAATCTGGACAGGCTTTTTGTACTTTTTGTCCTCAATTCCAAAACTCAGGGTAATCTAGAAAACTAAGAGATTTTTTATCCCAAAAGCTAGCTATACACCACAAAAAATCAATGATCACATGATTGGAGGTGACATCTCAAATTACAAAGGCGCCTTTGTACTTTGCAATGTCACTTGCAATCATGTGACCATTGATTGGTCGTGGTGATATAAAACAGCATTCAAGACTCAATACTATTTCTGATGATTTTGAACTTTTATGATAACAAATTGTCATGATGTTCAGTGTTCATGAAAGATCCAAAAAGAAGAAAGATACTAGAATTTCACATGCAGATGAGTGAGAGAGGGTGTGAGAAGTAGAAGAAGACGGATAATGGAATGTCATTTTCAGGTGAGTAAGAGAGGCTGTGAGAAGTGCAAGATGAAAAGTCTGTTGAGGGTGAAAAGTTAATCATAAACTAAACGGTCTCAGTACAATCTTCAAAGTAACTGCAGAGCCAGACTTTTCAACACGCCTTGATCAATTGGGGTGACACAGGAAAGCCTGGTAGGGTCCCCAGAGCATTTAAAATCACTGCTTGCCTCTTCCGTTGTGTCTATTGAAACAAGTTGTCTGGAAGAATTCAAGTAGCCAACAAATTTTCCTGTTCTATCAACCTTCTCACATATGGGCTAAACAGATTTATGGGAATGGGATTTGACATATTGAATTATTAGACCAGTCCATCTGCCACCCATTTTTTGTCTGAAAATTTGGCTGCCGTGTCTGCAGCACTGGTACAGACCGCAAAAGAGGAACAGAAGGGATCCGGCCAACCGCGCAAAGTGGGAAAAAATGGCAATTGAGTTCTGAGGTTTAGAATTTCAAGAGAACAAAGGAATTTGACCAGTGATTGTAAATTCCTTTCAGAAAAATATGTGGTTTGCTTTCAAGTTTGAGAGCACTAAAAGAATATATGACAGTTGGAATTTTGAAGAATAGTATGGAGTTTTTTGTGACTCTTCTTGATGGATTGAATCTGCTGAGGAAAAGTAAGGAATTGAGGTCAATGGGGATGCCTATTTATAGACAAAATCATGCTCATAAGCCTGCAGCTGCAGTCACTCATCAAAACTTTCCTTGGTTGCATGTTACCCACTGCTGTGGGTTAATGAAGAACAGATGGTGTGGAAACTCATACTCAATTGTCAATGGAGCAGTAGCACGAGTCTGACGGTCCCCCTGAAATCTGGGATGCTCACTCTTGGATGTTTTCTATTAAAGCCAAAGGCCAGTCACCATGGATTCCGCAAAGGCAATGCAACATTCTATAATTTTTGGTTGATGAGCATCAAGCGTCATCCATGCTCAGAAACTGTTGGAAAGGTGCCCTCACCAAGCCAATACCCAGCCGTGGAAAGGGAATCAAAGGAGATCAGATGTGGCCAAGTTGTATCACCACAATGATGTAACAAGTTGCACATCATGGAAACCATATGGAGCTCCAATTGTAATGTAGAAAGTCAACAGTGCCAGAAGTAAAGCAAATTAACTCCATCACCAAGACGCAGAAGAAAGCGTTTCCTCCCCCAAGGTTGTAAAGATTTTTAACGACAAAAGCTCATTGCAATAGTTTTAGCTAGATGTTGTAATAGAGAAAAACACAAATACAACTTCTTGACGCAACAATATGAGTGGGACTGAGAGGAAAGATATCTTGAGACTGAATTTACCTAAAGGCAGGAAAGGCTGGATCCTGTTTGAGCAAACAACAATTCTTGTTCTGTCAATCTGCTCTGCGGTTGAAATGGATAAGAATACAATTGTCGTCAGATTTCTATCTTTCCAAGGTTACAGAAATCAAGGACTCAATTCACTGTTGATCTTTATCTTCTGTGCTTTGTGACACAAGGGTATTTTATTGTTCCTTACAATAACAAGGAATTCTTTCTGTGTCACACAATGAGATCATTTTTGGTCAGTCATCTTGTCTTTTTCTGTTCACTCAAAATACTGATCTGCTCACTTCTCTGAGAAAAGGCTGATACGCGAGGCTATTGAACTTGAAGTCTTCAAGACTGATTGAATTGGTTCTCTGTTTGGGATGAACAAACATTAGCTTGGGCTTCCACATCAGACAAGCCATAACTTTGCTTACTCCTTGTTGTTCATGGAAATGCGTGAGTTAAGGTTGGAAGGTGGGATGGTGTCTGTGTTTGTTCTAGAAGAAGGGGAGTTTATTTAAGTTCTTGCTTCTTCTTCTTTTGCTGCAGATCATGATTTTACTTATGGTTGATCGTAGGATCTACTCAAGTCATCAACTGCACTCGCATCCAATCTGCCCGTTCTTTGCTTGTAATCTGCTGAAGCGGAGAACGAGATCATCTGGATTAGTTTGTCTGATGATCTTATTCTAATGATCTGGGTTCATGACGTACTTTTGTTCGCCATCTGGCTTTCCAGTTTGGTCTTCTTGCTGATATTAGCCAAATCCCAACAGGTTGCTGACCCAACACAAAGCATGAATGCAATGTCATTGCAAACTAACTTGACACACACCCTGTTTCTGTGCAGAAGGTATTTGACTTGCTCCGGGATGACTTTGTTGCAAGCAAGAGAATCTCGAGAGGGACTTTCGTTAGGTTAAGCATGCAGAGATATTGCTGTCGCAACGGGTACGCATTCTGCTATCCAACTCCGCCATTATTAACTAGGGCCGCCTTGGGTGCCTTGCCTTTCCCCTACCGGGGCGCAAAAGACCTCAATTCAAAAGAAGCCCGTGGAAAAGAGGATAAAAATTGTTTAGGTATCAAGAGAAATCCAGATGAGAGAAAAAGTCGGCAACTAGCTGCAATAAATTTTCCCGGAAATAGAGAATGCTGAAATTTTTACTCGGCTTTTCTTTCACCAAACTGTTTTATCAATACACATTGATTTCAAATCAAGTCCAACCTCTTGGAGTGCCTTAAATCATTTCCCACTCTTTGCTGCATGAACCATGTCAAAATACTTTCATGATTGATGCTCCCACTAAGTGGGAGCTGGGGAAAAGTCAACGAATGATCCTCAAAAAACTAAATAGGCATTGCCAATTCATATTTTGGATGGAATTTTTGTAATTGATGTTCTCATTTTCAAAATTCAGGTTAATTCAACCTTCTAACAGAAATTTTATCTCAGAAGCTAGCTAAATACAAAAAGATTCTAGAATTATGATATTTCTGATGAGTTTTATGATTAAAAATGAGAATGATGTTGAGAGTTGAAGGATAAAAGAAGAAGAAGACAGGTATCAGAATGCTACTTGCAAATGAGTGAGAGAGGTTTGGAAATATCCAAGATGAAAACTCTGAAGGTAAAAAAGGTGCTCCTAACTCAAGAATAGTTAAGAAACCGTAGTTGTACTACAATCATTAGAGGAGCTGCAGAAAAAATCAACACTTTTAGGCAATCCTCCTGAAGTAGGGTAGTAAGCACAGGAAAACCTGGAAGGGTTTCCGACAGAACAATCGCATTTTCCGCTGGCCGCTTTTGGATCACTTTCTGGGACATATTGTTGATCAGAATCCAAGTGGCCCAACAAATTTGGTTTTTCACCATCCTTCTTCATACATATGTACTAATTTTTATGGGAATGAGAGATAAAAAATTAGATCATTAGACCAGTCTATCTATCGCACACTTTGAAAAAAGATTGCATTTACTCAACTTCTCTGCAGCGCTTGGATAGACCGCAAAGAGAACCAGAAGGGATCCCACCATCAGGGAAAAGCGGAAAAACATCGAGATTGGGTTCTGAGAGTGAGAACTGCAAGAGTGAAGAAAAATAAAAGGACTGATTTTAAGTTCTCTTCGATAAAGAAATGTGGGTCTCTTTCAAGGATCAGAGGCTCAGAGCACCAAAGAAATCTACGACAGTGGGCAGATGGTGTTTTTTGTGGCGCTTGTTGATGGAGTGAATCCTCTGAGGCAAAGTAAAGAATCCAGGTAGATGAAGTGCCCAATTTATAGACAGGATCATGTTGTATGAGCATGCGGCAGTCACTCGTCAATGCTTGCATTGGTTACATGGTACCCATTGCTATGGGTTGGGTGTCACTGTGATGTACTGAGGATGAAAGGGAGAAGGGCATTCATACTCGACCGTCGCTGGAGCGTAGCAGTTGGACATCGCTGAAGCTGCACTTGAGTTTCGGCATGGTGACTCTTGGATGCTTGCTGTCGACGCCGAAAGCCGGTCTCCAACGATTTAGCAATGAAGACACAGGCAAAATCGTTCGATCTTTGCTTGGTGGTCATCAAGCTTCATCCACCCCCGGCAACGGCTGGCCAGGTGGCAGCCGCACCACCCGAGTCGATACCAGGCCTGCCCTTGGAGCGGTCATCAAAGGAGGTCAGCTGTTGCCGACTTCTATCACACTTAACAATGCATGTTATGACAAGTCTCACATCCTGGAAACCTTACGGAGTTCCTGTTGTAGTCCACCAAATCCATCTCCATCACCGAGATGCAGAAGGAAGTGTCATTGCGGGGGCACGGTTGCTGGCTCGACAGCAATAATGCATGCGGAGATCTGTCAGTTGCAGCACTAACAGCGACGGGTGCTGCCACCAGTCTCCAGATTATGGAGGCTCTGAACCGACATGTCGGCCTTTTTTTCAAAAAAAAAGGCAGTGGAACCCCCCCCCCCCCCCCCCAAAAAAAAGGACAAAACATTACATAACCTCAGTGTACCAGCCACAGCAATCATGATATTGATCAGGCTGTATGTGCCCTTCTAGATTTGTGGACTGAGCGGATTTCTGGGTCCGTCTGGGTTTGGGTATAGCCATAACCTTATCAGGGAACCATCATGCCTGTCCCCTTATAAGAGTGAGGTCATAGTATACCCGTACCCTTACAAAGGCATGCTCGTACCCGTACCCTTACAAGGACACTGCCATACCCATGCCCTTATAAAGGTATGCTTCTAGCCGTACACTTATAAGAGTACGGTTGTAGCCCTACCCTTAGGGACGGTCATAGCCGTACCCTTATACGGGTACAGTCGTAGCCGTACCTTTATGAGGGTACGGTCGTAGCCATACCCTTATGAGGGTACGGTTGTAGCCGTACCCTTATAAGGGTCTAACTTAAAAACAAGTCCCTCAATTTGGAAGGCCTGGGCAAGCGCGAAGCGCCGGCCCAGGGGCGCGAACCCTCGCCGCAAAGCGGCGACCTCTGAAGGAGGGACTTGCGCCTAATGTCTCTATTTTGGCGTGAGAGCTTCCCAATTTTTTGTGGGGAGTTTTTGCCTTTCCCTCTGTGCATGTCTTCCCAGCGCAAGTTTGGGATGCCTGTGGTACTGGGAGAAAGGCACATTTTTGCTTCATTTTTTGGGCATTTTCAGCCGGCGTCTCTTTAGTGACAACCGGTTGAATAAAACCTCGCCTCTACACTATCTAGTGGAGGGGCTAGCTCCTAGCCTGGGACGGTTCTAGGGACGCTAAGAAGCGCCAAGCAGTATAACTTGCAACTGGTTGGAATAGATACTATTACAATAATAATAGTATCTCTGGGGAAAATAGAATGCAAGAGAGAGAAAAAAGTTGAGCTGAGTTGATAATTAACCCCACTTACTAGATACGGTAAGATCTTCAGGTTGTACGTTGATAGGCTGAGGAGTGGGAGGAAAGTGTCAGCTTGCTACTAAGTCAGAGACAACCTGACAAAGTAATACTAGTATATAAGAATTAATGAAAATACATGAAAAATAAAAACAACATTATTACCATATGTACAAACCCTGAAAATAGTACATATGCTAATAATTGATACCAAATAGACATGAAATAACTATAATAATAAGGAATAATCATCAGGTACCCATAGTAACACATAAAAGTAAGAATAATAACTAGTAATCTTATTTTTAACCACAAACCTTAACAAAGTTCTGGACCCTTAAAAATAAGTTAGAACTAAAATAAATAACCACTTTTTACAGAAAGTGTGAATAGCTTCTAAACCTTGAGGATAACTTAGAATATTATGTCATATTCTGAATCCTCATGTAAAATAATGTAGGGTCCCTCACTGGAAGTACCCCCAAATTCCTACTCCTTCACCTTGAACCAATTACTTGCAAGAATTGGCCACACCCACGTGTCACAGATGCACATTACACACGTATGTACTTGATATATATGCATACTGTATGTGAAAGGACCAATTATGGACTTATAATTGAGGTGTTGTGTATAGTTTGAGAGTTAGGCCCAATTGAGGTTTAAACCTCCAACCCCGCGCGTGGATTATATAATCCAATTGGAAATTGGCCAAATGCGTGGAAATAGGCAATTACCTAGTTACCAGGTATGTACAAGCATAACCAGTGTACAGGTAGATTCTACATGACGGATTTGCAAGGTTTAAGTAATAAAAACCTTGAATACCTAAGATTAACACAGCCAGCGTGGCCTTTAAAGATTGGCCATAGCCATTTGTGGCCCATTTCCGTCATCTGTGGCCCATTTCAGATACAATCACACGTCAGTGTTGCTATGTACCTTGGTTACAATGACTAAATAGGTTATTAAGGTCATGGAAAGCACTTGTGACGCTGAAATAATGACCAGAAGTGCCATTGGGATGAGCCTTGTTAGTGCCAATCTCCCAAATTGGCCACATTGCGCTGGAATTCAGCAACTACAAGCACACAGGCAGGAAAGGTCCTCTACTATGAGTGAAATTAGTATATATAGAGCCCTCTTTCCAAGCCAAATGTTGTTCATCATCAACAATTATTATTACAGTCAATCAGTTACGCCGTGTCCTGTCCTTATTCCAGTTACTCTGCCCTGTTTTGCCTGTTTTATCCATGGTGTTCTCTTTAAATCAACCATCCTACGTGTCCAGCTCCTGCGCAGAAACCCTTCAGTCTACCCAGCAGCTCTACTTCACCCCCCTACGTGGCTTTTTGGCTTGAAAGAAGCAATAGTGAGTACTTCTTTCATCCTTCTGTCCCCATTCTGGTTCCTTAATTGGAAAAGCACTTTGGTACCACCTTCTGTTACGCAGAAACCCATTGTTTGCTTAATCAGATACCACCCTGCTTTGCAAATCTCTGATTTAGAGGGCACCTACAAACACCCCTGCGCCAGCAGGCCCCTCTATAAAAAAGAATTATATTCTTTTTATTTCTTTCTTTACTACTTTTCTACGTGAAAATACCCCACTCTACCCATCATTTGCACTCTTATCACCTTGTGTAGCTAAAAGGTATTAGCCCTTGGCATCACAGAGGCTGACAGAAAGAATACAATCCTTGACTCCTTTTAAGCCTTTCAAACAATAGCTCTCCCCATCAAGTGGATATACCCACCAGGGATAGCTAAAGGATGGGGAGGAAAAGCCTCCCCATCACGGATCCTTAAGGAGGGTATATTCGGAAAGAATATACCCTTGCAAGATGGATGGAAGGAAATTGCAGTTGGGGTATATTCCATAAAGGAATATACCCTTGCAAGGAAAAGCAGGAAGCGGGGTGTATTCTTGAAAGAATAAACCCTTGCAAGATAAACACAAGTAAGAAAGGATATTCAATCGTTTCTATGTATTAAGTATAAATACATAATAAATAAACTTATATATACAAAAGAAAAGAACAGTTTTTATACAAAACCTTTATATCTTGAATAAGGACTGAACACAGGGGTTAGATTAGAAGAACAAGATAGAGCTGTGTCTTAACTGATGGACTATATGTCTTATGCAACCATATGGGCTGATAAGGTTATAGCCTCAATGGTTGACACTCGCCCCCTCTCAAAAAAATTCTACTAAGAATTTTTTGCTCTTTTAGCAAACCTAAATTGTCTCAATAGAGTGGAGGCATTTTCTATCTTGTCATGTTCCAACCACAAGTCTTGATCTGCAGGACATTGTTTAAATTGTACTAAATAAAGCCTGCAGTCTTTGCCCTCTTTCCTTACAATTTTTTCTCTCAAGATCTTGAGCGGAATTTAATCATTCTCTTCCAAAGCCATTGGGGGTGGTAGAGTTATTGGAGGAATAGAATGTTGTGTTGTAGGATTGATGTACTTTTTACACAGACTTACCAGAAAAGTAGGATGTCTTTGTTCAAATTTTTTAGTTAAAATAACTTCTACAGCATTTCTCCCGTAAAATGCTTTAATGACAAAAGGTCCAATAAAAGCATCCTTTATTTTTCTAGAGCTTCCAAGGTTATTGAAATTAATTATAGAAATCAAAACTAAATCTCCTACTTTCAGATCATGATCTCTGTGGGTTTTTTCCCATCTTGCCTTATTATATTTTACAGCTTCTTCTACACATGAGGCTGCTGCTACTTCTGACTTAAACATCATTTGTTGAAAACACTCTGATGTAGGATGTAATTCTACTGTTTTAGACAATAAGAAATTTTTAGGCATGGCTGGGATCCAACCTCTTTCAAGTTCAAAAGGAATCAACCCTGTAACTGAATGTTTACTAGAATTATAGGCATATTCCAAAGCTGGCAATAAAGAAACCCAATCATGAGTATAACCATCACTGTCCTTATATTCAACTCCGTATGCACAATATCTTCGAATCATGTCTTCAAGCGTCTGGATCATTCTTTCAGCAAGTCCATCTTTTTGCGGATGGTAAGCTGTGGAGAAAGCTAATTTAGTTCCTAAAATTTCAAACAGATTCTGCCAAAAATCTGACGTGAATTTAGGATCTCTATCACTGATAATAACTTTAGGGCAACCAACATCACTAATGAGTTTATTCCAAAAGACAAGAGCAATGTCCATAGCACTGCTGTCTTTATAACAAGGAAGGAATCTAGCTTTTTTGGAAAATCTGTCACAGACTACTAAAACAGCATTGTAATTTTCTTTCCCCCCAGGAGGTAAGGCTGTAACAAAATCCATATTAATGACTTCCCATCTAGAGGTAGGTTCTTCAATGTGTTGTGATAACCCAAACTTTTTACCAGTGGATCTATTGACTTTTTGACATCTGTCACAAGAGTCACAATAGTCAGAAACATCTTGTCTCCACTTAGGCCACCATGCTATAGCTTGGACTCTGTTCAAAGTTCTATCTTTAGAAAAATGGCCAGAAGTTATGCTATCGTGACATTCATTTAGAATAATATTAATGTGTTCTCTGAGAATAAGGACTACTGAAGAGTTGTGTTCTCTTCTGTGGTAGAGTATTCCATCCAACAGAGAAAATCTTTGTTCTAAAAAGTGCTTCTTTCATTGACCTTCTAAAGATTCAATAAGCTCTTTTTTGGGAAATTTAGATTTAAGTATTTTGACAAGAAAAGTAGCATTTTTCTCCTTATCATAGCTTTCTTCTATCAACTCCCAAAGTGAAGAGGCTAGACTGGATACTGATACTGCCATTATAGGAATGGACTGGTCACAGTTTTCTCTGTCTTCTTTGTAAGCTGGATTAATAGAAGGGTCATTTGGTAGAGAACTGTGAGCTAAGTATGATGAGATACTCATTAACGGAATATGTCTGACAATGTCATCATCATCATAAGCTAGATTAGATGGGTCATTTGGCAAAGGCCATCTGGATAGTCCATCAGCGCTTTTGTGGACTATCCCATCTCTGTGCACAATTGTCATAGAACCTCTCCATTCTTGGATCACTATTTGCCATCTTAACACATGCCTATTATTAGGATTCTTCATGTTAAGTAGGGACTTGAGGGCCATACAATCAGTGATCACCTCAAATTGACATCCATCTAAATAATAGTACAATTTGTCTAATGGCCACACCAGGCATAAACATTCCAGTTGGGATGCACCATACCTTTCTTCAGAGTCTTTGAGTTGCCTAGAAATGAAACAGATAGGTCCTTCCATGGGTTTATCATTGACAATTTGCACTTGGTGCAATGCAGCCCCAATACCCTCCATGCATGCATCAACATACAATTTGAATGGTTTTTTAGGGTCAGGATGAAACAATAAGGGTGCATGGGTCAAGGCATCTCTTAACTTCTCATAAGCTGCTACTCCTTCAGATGTCAATTCAAAAGTCACACTAGGACTACACAATTTGTTTAGACTAGATGCTAAAAGCCCAAAATCTTTAATATGTAGCCTATAGTAATCAGCAAAACCAAGAAAGCTTTGCATCTCTTTAACATTTTGAGGGATAGGCTTAAGCAATACTGCTGCAACTCTATGTTTGTCAATTACGAGGGAAAGCCCATTGACAATGTGACCTAAAGCTTTCAGCTCAGAGAAGCCAAACTGGCACTTGGACAGAGAAATCTTCATGTTCATATTGATGATTTTCTGTAGAATAATGCTTAATCTGGTTAAGTGATCATCCCAGTTATCAGAAAAGATGATGATGTAATCAATATAGATTATAAGCCATAATTGACTTAGCTCTGTACTGAATTCTGTATCCATCATCCTTTGGAAATGGGATGGAGCATTTTTGATGCCAAAAGGCATTCTGAGGTATTCATAAACCCACAGGTGACAAACAATCCTGAGGAATTGTCTGCTATCTGGATGAATGACATTTTGATGGAACCCTTGCAAGACATCCATACAATTAATATATTTAGCTTTATGAAGTCTACTTAAGGATTCCATAATTTTGGGCATAGGATACCTGTCAGGATTAGTATATGTATTCAAAGCTCGAAAATCTCCTACTAATCTAGGCTTGTTGTCATGCCAAGCAATAATCACAGGGGTTGTGATATCAACATTTTCATTTGCTCCAACTTTAAGAATGACTTTAAGTTGGAGTAGACCATTGATATGTTCTGCCAAAGTTTCTCGGCTCCTGGGACTAGCTGGGTAACAAGCTTTCCTCAAAGCTGGAGGATAGGGTCTTTCAATACTTAAAGTAATCTTTAATTGATTTCCTTTAATTGCTCCAAAAGGTTCATCAATTGTAGCAAAAACCGTTTTGTGCTTAGTAAGCAGCTGGATCAATTGGGATTGTTGTTCAACTGACAAATCAGCATTGATTTTAGAACTATCCATCACTGTAAGGACTGGAAATGTCCTTCACTGAATGAGCTGAAAGGGGCGCGGAGGGGACAGGCTGAAAGGCCTAAGCGTTTTCTAAGACCAAACACAGAGGGGTTTGATTACTGGCTCAGAGAGAATGCGTGTCAGAACTCTACTCTACAACTTAAAAGAAGAAAGGGAAACAAGTGAAAGAAAGAGAAGGAAAGTGTGCTCACCTGGCTCAGAGAGAATGCATGTCAGAACTCTACTGAGCCAGGAAGGAGAGCGGGGTCCAGAAGTGATGAGAAGGGGGGTGACATGTGTATGACAGATCTTGTGAAACCCAGCCGGAGGAGGGGGTTTACAATCACCTCTTTCTCAAAGGAAGGATTTTGTTTAGTAACCAAAGTGATATCTTTGATCTTGCTACTGGTGAAGGAATCCTTTTGATTTCCAGACCCCACCTTAAAGTAACTTCCTGAGTCATTCAGAATAGAAATTTGAAAATGACTAAGATAATCATTTCCCATAATGAAATAATTCACTATAGCATCCTTAAGGGGCTTGAAAGCGGCACACCCAAAGGGCGTGCGCACGCCCCCCCAAACACCTAAAAAAAAGGCGTGCGGGGGCTGCACGCCTTCCCAACCAGGCGTGCGAACCCCCGCATGCCGCACGCCTACAAATGGCGTGAGGACGGCCGGCTCGGCGTGTGGCCGCCCCGCCAGACAGGCGTGCTGGCCATGCACACCTGTCCGGAGGGCATGCAGGCCTTGCACGCCCTCCGGACAGGCCTGCACGGCCGGCACGCCTGTCCGGCCAGGCTCACGTAAGCCTCTCGAATCGAGAAGCTTACGTGAGCCCCTTGGTGCCCTTATAACGGTACCACTTGGTACCCTTATAAGGGTACCGAGTAGTACAAGGGTACCGAGTAGTACCCTTATAAGGGTACCGAGTAGTACCCTTATAAGGGTACCGTTTGGTACCCTTATAAGGGTACCAAGTGGTACCCTTATAAGAGTACCGTTTGGTACCCTTAATAAGGGTACCACTTGGTGCCCTTATAAGGGTACCGAGTGGTACCCTTATAAGGGTACCAAACGGTATCCTTATAGGGGTACCAAACGGTACCCTTATAAGGGTACCAAACGGTATCCTTATAGGGGTACCAAACGGTACCCTTATAAGGGTACCAAACAATAGCCTTATAGGGGTACCAAGTGGTACCCTTTATTGGGGTACCAAACGGTACCCTTATAAGGGCACCAAACGGTACCCTTATAAGGGTACCAAACGGTACCCTTATAAGGGTACCAAATGGTACCCTTATAAGGGTACCACTTGAAACCCTATGAACAGAGGACAGAGGAAGTAGTGGAAAGCCAACCATTACCACTACTAGAGACCCCTGAGAAAGAAAAATTCAAAGTTCATAAAATCCTGAAAGAAAAGAAATAAAGAATTAATGGAAAAGACACTAGACTATACCTGGTAAGATGGAAAAATCAATCAGTAGATAAAGATGAATGGCTACCTGAGAACAACATACCAGATGGAGCTATTCATCTTAGACACTATAGAGCTAGTAAAAGAAATTAAAATCTACCTTTTCTTCTGAGTCCGGAAGACTCATTTTAGGGGTAGGGAATGTCAGCCTGCTACTATGCAGAGACAAGCTTGACAAATAGTAACAAAATACTTATAACTTATTTAACAAATAAAAGAAAGGTAAATCTGAGTTCAGAAATGAATTCTACATAAAACTTAACCTAGGGTCACTCACCAAAGTGACCCCTAAATAATAACTCATTATATTACCTATCCAATATAACAAAATAACTTAACAAATAATAAATGTCAGCCTCTGTGATGCCAAGGGCTAGTACCTTTTAGCTACACAAGGTGATAAGAGTGCAAAATAAGGGTAAAGTGGGGTAATTTCACGTAGAAAAGTAGTAAAGAAGAGATAAAAAGAATATAATTCTTTTTATAGAGGGGCCTGCTGGTGCAGGGGTGTTTGTAGGTGCCCTCTAAATCAGAGATCTGCAAAGCAGTGTGGTATCTGATTAAGCAAACAATGGGTTTCTGCATAACAGAAGGTGGTACCAAAGTGCTTTTCCAATTAAGGAACCGGAATGGGGACAGAGGGATGAAAGAAGTACTCACTATTGCTTCTTTCAGACCAAAAAGCCACGTAGGGGGGTGAAGTAGAGCTGCTGGGTAGACTGAAGGGTTTCTGCGCAGGAGCTGGACACGTAGGATGGTTGATTTAATGAGAACACCACGGATAAAACAGGCAAAACAGGGCAGAGTAACTGAAATAAGGACAGGACACGGCGTAACTGATTGACTGTAATAATAATTGATGATGGAGAACAACTTTTGGCGTGGAAAGAGGGCTCTATATATACTAATTTCACTCATAGTGGAGGACCTTTCTGCCTGTGTGCGTGTAGTAACTGGTTTTCAGCGCAATGTGGCCAATTTGGGAGATTGGCACTAACAAGGCTCATCCCAATGACACTGCTGGTCATTAATTCTGCGTCACAAGTACTTTCCATGACCTTAATAGATTATTTAGTCATTGTAACTAAGGTACATAGCAACACTGACGTGTGAATGTATCTGAAATGGGCCGCAAATGGCTAAGGCCAATCATTAAAGGCCATGCTGGCTATGTTACTCTTATGTATTCAAGGTTTCTATCAATAAAACCTTGTAAATAAACCACGTAGAATCTACTTTTACCCTAGTTACACTTGTACATATGTGGTAACTAGGGGATTAGCTATTTCCACGCATTTGGCCAATTTCCAATTGGATTATATAATCCACGCGTGGGGTTGGAGGTTTAAACCCCAATTGGGCCTAACTCTCAAACTATACACAACACCTCAATTATAAGTCCATAATTGGTCACTTCACACATAGTATGCATATATAACAAGTGCATACGTGTGTAATGTCTGTGTGACATATGTTTGTGGCCAATTCTTACAGGTAATTGGTTCAAGGTGAAGGAGTAGGAATTTAGGGGTACTTCCAGTGAGGGACCCTACATTAATTTGCATACGGATTCAGAATATGACATAATATTCTAAGTTATCTTCAAGGTTTAGAAGTTATTTAGTATTTTTGTAAAAAGTAGTGGTTATTTTAATTTATTACTTATTTTTATGGTGCCAGGACTTTGCTAAGCTTATTGGATAAAAATAAGTAAACTGAGTTTTTTGTACATTATTAGTCATATAACTGGGTCTTAATATTGTAGTAATAATGTCTCTATTTATGTTACTTTTGTCAGGTCGGCTCTGTCATAGTAGCAAGCTGACAATAAATTACTTAAGACCTGTTACATCTCACTCTCAATACCTTTCACACTTGTAACAGGCCCCAGAGACGAAAATACCCATGACCTCATGAGGATCTACTAGCTTCAAAAAGTGCTGTATAAAAAGGATCTTGAATTAAGATCCCCAGCTCCCACGGATCTTCTACTGATCTGGCCCAGGGAAGATCTACTAGAGGATCAACCCTATAGATCAAAGGATCACTAGAGCTGCTCCCAGCACTTACCCAGCTCTCTTATTTCTTCCCCAGAGGTCCCTTTTGAATATTTAAAGACCCCATGAATCCCCCCATATTGGATTCCCCAGCTTTTACAACCCTTGGAATATTACCACTACGCATTGTCCCTCAGCTTTACTCTGAAGACCAATCTTGTGAACCATTCCAGAATCTTATTAGACACTTTTCTCCGTCAGCATCATCACCAGAATCATCAAGAATATCCTCTCTGGTCTTGCTTCTTATCCTTTGGAAGGAATTCTGCCAAGAATTGCTTGTAAGTGCAATTTTGGCCATTTCTCTTCCTTACTAGTCATTTCCCTGGGCATATTCCTGTGAACCAGGCCCCAGAAGATCAGGTTACTCGTCAAAACCACCCTGTTAACACAGGTCCTGATAGAGGGCACCATAAAAACCCCTGTACCCACTTACAGGCCCCTCTGGGACATATTTTGTCCCATTTTTATTATTTATATCTTTATTTCTACGTCCCAGAAGGTCTCAAAAATATATAAAAACTCCAAAAACATCATTTTCATAGTTTTCCAAACTATACCTATCATCTTTGCAGCTTGTGTAGCTAAAAGGATCTCTCCTTGGCATCACGTAGCCTGTCAAAGGTGTACAAGCGCTTAACGTGATTTTTGTGATTGCCATGAGTACAGTATTTCCACAAGTGGTCAGGTTGATTTCTCAATTTCCCGGTAACTGTCCCCTTTCCTCACATACAAACTCTGCTGCCTCACCTCACTTTGTATTCGTCAGTCTGTTGCAGATTGATCCCTTACTTGTTCCCAAATCCCTCCTCCAAAGTCCTCTTCAGGCGGTTGCGTATCTTTGGACAGCAACCCTTCCAATCCAGGAATACCCTACAAGCCTGACATTCATCCGCATCGTCGGCCTTGACAACAGTTTTGTCTGATGGATGCTACCAACTGGCCCGGAGTGGTGATTGGGGAAACCACAGGGGTCAGGCCCACAATTCAGCATCAAAGCCCCAGTACCCTTTGACCAATCTTCACTCAAGCATCCAACTCCCATACACGAGCAAGATCCACAGAAGAAGAAACTTGGAAATCACTCACATCAAGGCAGCCCCCAAGTCTCATAATCCGATCAACAATCACACCCAGATATTGTCTCAAGCGGCCACCCTGCCATCTCAAGCAAGCTTGCTCACACCGTCAGAATCTAAAATCAGCCCATCCAAGTCATCCAATCCATCCACCCCAGACTTGGTCTCCTCCTTTCAGGAAGCCTTGGTGGGTCTCAATCCTCCGCTAGGTTAGATTCATTAAACCAGCCGAAATCAAAACCTTTGACCCAAATAACATACTAAAATAATCTAATTCTTCAATTTCGCATGTATGATTACTCCCTTTGTGAGGATCAACAGTCCAGCAGGATCAAACCAGCAATGCATCTCCACCCCTCCCCCCAACTAAGCCACCAAAACCGAAACCATCCACCTCACTTGCCCCATCTTTGAGCTCAGCAAACAAATTTAAAGTCTTGCCCACCCACGCCTTCCACACTCATCGTTTTGTCAAACAGCTTGAGCAATTGAATCTCCACTCAGAATTGGCTAAACAGATCCTGAATTTTGTTGAAACAAGTCTTGAATCATCGGAGAAGCGGTGGCTGTTGACCGGCCCCTCCAGCAGGATTGTCTCCAAGTCGTACGCCAAGGGTCAAGCGTATCTCTACAATGCCGCGCTGGGCGAGCTCCAGACGGAGATGCAGGTGAAGGCCCGGAATGACGGCATCGTGCTCAAGTCCGCAAGCAATTCTGTCCAGAGAGAAATCAATAACCTCAAGCAGAAATTGAAAGAAGATATCAGTGCGCTCGAGAACGAGCTGCAGCTGGAATTCAATCATTGCAAAGAAGAAGCTAGCGATGGCCAGAAAAAATTGGAACTGTCGATCCAGGAGCTCAATAGTAAAGTAATCTGCCTCCCCCTTTCCAACTATTGCTTTCTTCTGGGAATTTATCTTCTGATCCAGTGGAGGGTTGATCTCCTGAACAGTTTACCATTTTGGTCAGCGGGGTTAGAACTGAAATTGAGACGAGGAAATCGGTGACCACCAGACAATGTGTTGGTAAGTTTATACCCATGATATTCATCATGATTGCATGACCAGAAGAAACATTTCAAAGAAAATGGAGATCGCACAAAGTTAACGCGCATAATTCTTTTTCGCCCTTGCTCACTCGTCCGCACAGTTGCGATCGCTTCGCTAGCGCTATGCGTGGTGATTTTCACCGCGCTTGAAAACTCGCAATCGCTATTGTCTCCCTCGTCCAAATCCACAGCCTCCAAGACTGCGTCTTCAGCAGCAGCGTTATCATCATCTTCGTCCACTAATTCCGGTGGTTCAGCGGATGATGAGCGGAAATTCCTGTTGAAAGACCAGATCATGAGGAGTGTTGAAGAGCTTGGAATCCTCCAAGAACGCGAGGATTTTGAAGCCAAGGACAGCTCTGCCTCGAATTCTTTCTTTGGCACTTCTTCCCCTGCCAAACGCATCGTCAAATGAACACTTTTTTTTGTCATTTATCAACATTCATCCCCCATTCATCATAGACCGCTCTTGTCTGTGCATCCAAAAGAGCCATGTACAATTTTGTCCGCATGGCTCTCACGCTTCCCCCGCCACGCAAATGCCCTGGAAGCCTCCACATCCATTACCCCCACGCCATCACCCTCGACGACCTGTTTGCGGCCCCCGAGTACGTCTCTGGGGGAAAGCCAACCACAACCACACGCACGGTCTTGCAGGCCCACACAAGGGTAGCTACAGGCCCACACAAGGGTAGCTAGGCCCCAGTAAATGGAACGGGCAGAGGAAGGCACTCGCTCGGCCAGCCACCTCCCGGTGCCATCGTTCTGCGACGGCAAGGCTGTGCTTCCGGACCCAGAGCCACTGACACCGGCGCTGTCTGTTGCCGGACGCAAAATGACGCTCAAGCTCGGCGCGATTGCCCGCAGCGACGGCAAGGAGCTGCTGCACAACATTGTGCTCAGCTGGTGTACCCGCCACGGCGCCCGTGAGGAACACGCCTCGCTTGATCCCACTCAACGCCTTCCAACAATTTCGGGCATGATCACCACCACCTCTACACCTCCCTCGTACTTCCCCCTCCCCGCCAATCCTTTGTGACCCCGCTCGCCTCGGCTGGAACCCCCTTGACTATCAGTTGCTTACTGCAGTCTCACCTGGATAAGATGTGGGTGCCACTCCTTTTTTTCCTTGGGCAAGGGGTTCTGCTGTTTTTTGACCTCCATCCAATTCAGCTCAAACACTTCCTTGAACTCATCTTTCAGATCTGTACATCATCTGGGGGTGAGCATGCATGTTATGTAGCCCGCATGGTTCACCACATTGCCCTTAAAAATGATGAGCAGCTGGGTGTATGATTTGGGGCATTGAAAAGGGTGTCACTGCTGTAGGTTTCCACTGATATTGATATCATCCCATCATCTACATTCATATCTTAACTTGTCTGTCTTTTATTGCCACCTCCTCTTCTTTGCTCTGCTCTGCTATTAGTGGCCGCATGAGATTATCTATTGCTATCCTTCAAGGTCACAAGAACACCAGGCAAATTAGGGCATGAGTGTTTATCTCAACAAACCTTAGGGTGAGGCAATGAAGGATGAATCTGAAGCAGAGGGCGGCGAAGCCGCCGTGTCCTCTAGTATAAAAGAAAAGAACAGTTTTCATAAAAAACCTTTATTATATCTTGAATGAGGATTGAACACAGGGCTTAGATTAGAAGAACAAGATAGAGCTGTGTCTTAACTGATGGACTATATGTTGCATGCAGCCATATGGGCTGATAAGGTTATAGCCTCAATGGTTGACAGGCATCACCTTAGAGCTAAAGGCCCACCTCAACTCCTCTGAAAACCTGTTCGAAAATTTCATTTTCTATCAGTTTGTTATGGTCATGGGATACGTCTCCAGATGTATTCCAGCAAATCCTGTAAATAATCCTGTATTGCTTCATGCACTCAGCTGGATACATGAACTCTCTGTTTTAAACCCCATGCGTACTGCTGTGTGCTTGGACTCAAGACTCTGTACAGTCACATGTGGTAATTTGTATTAAAAATTATCAAGTTACGAGGAAATGGTGGAGCAGGTCAATGATTTTTTTGATCTAGCAGGCAGCGGAAATGAGACCCGGTTTCTCAACCCTGGAGCCGGCCGGCTCAAAGATGAGATGACTACCTATGCGGGCACCTTGCCTGCTTGAGTGTAGCTCAAGTGGTTCATTTGCAATCACCCTTTGAGTGAAAATCGAACTTCAAAACACTGAGAAATTCAAAGTCCTCACGCTACAACAAGCACTTAAGTCATAAGCCTTTCATTGGGAATGGGAGGATGCTTCGCATCTGGGCCCTTTGGGCCCCCAATCCCATTGGGTGGCTTAGATGAGCTAGTATAAGGGTATGGTTGTAAGAGTATGGTCAGCCCTTCTAAGGACCTTATAAGAGTACAATTGCACCCGTACTCTTATATGTACTTAATGGTCCGGGTATATGCGGGTACTGGTGGCATGTGGGTACAGGTGTGCCACCAGTAACGTTACACATGTGCGTGCAGTGTACATTCAGTGGTGCACTTGCAAGGCTGAAACTTTTGACAATGGTTGGCGGAGCAGGGATTTGGCCAGTATGCCTGGCCATTTGGCGGGAAAATGGCCAGTATGGCGGCTCAGCTGTCCTAAATGGCAGACTTTCAGCATATTTTTTCCCAATTGGCGCTTCAGGGCCTCCATACCAGATTCCGTTTTTACCATCTCATTCCGCCTGTTCAAACTTCAGAAGTGCGTAGTGTCTTCCAAGAAAAGGTAACTGTAAGGGCTGGGAAGTTCTTCACTGTACGTCGGACGGAAAAGGCACTAGACAAGTGATGAGCTCGGCGATTTTCTAGTACAAGGGTTTCATTGCTAGCATTGGTAGCAGAAGGAAAGGAATTGCTACGTAAGTAACTACAAGATATGGGCTAGAGAGCCCAGAGAGAAATGAGAGAGAAGGATGAGAGAGGAGAAGGAAGACTCACCTAGCATTGGTAGCAGAAGGAAAGGAATTGCTACCGAGCTAGGAGATGGGGAAAGCTCATGACTAACTATAGTCAGCTTAGGTAATCTGGACTGTTGTGCTTTTTAAGCAAGACACGGAGCAGGGGGCTTACAGTAACACTGGTGAAAAATGATGATCTGGAGGGAAGAGATTCAGGAAAAAGAAATGTTTTACTTGGATATTTCACTCGGCTTGCTTATAAACTGGTCATTTGCATGAGTTTCCTTTTAAGAGAAGGTACTCATGTAATATGCTTCTTAACTACAAATATATGACTCATCTGATCTGATCTGATGCCACGTGAAAGAGCTGCATTGAATCAATGATGTAGATTGAAAGCATGAAAAAGACAGCTGGTGGAAATCTTTCAGTCACAACTGCAACCTGTGTATGCTGCCATCAATTCCAACCCCGCCATCATCAACTACACAACGGGTACAGACCTAGACAATCTTTGGTGTCAATCCGCCGTCACTGTGAGCTCAATGTGAAATTGTCTCTTTCACCCGGCGTGGGGACCAAAAAGGTCACCCCAATGATAGAAGAGCGTGAGTAGGCTCTTCAGAGACGACTCTACGCCCAGAGGGGGTGATGTGGACATCCTCATCACCAATAAGGTCACTAAGCAGTGTGCCTATTGGTCAACAGGGGATTCTTCATCCAAGAAGACTTAAGGTTCACCAGAGGGCAACAAACTTCTCCGGTGATCCTATCAGAGTAGCTCATATGTGCTATCACTCCGGTGTTATAGGAGTCAGGGTGGCAACATGTGCCCCAACCCCATATGAGAGAACCTTTGACTGGTCAACCCGTTGTGCCCTAAAACTTGGGAACAACCTTTTATGCTGTTATATATAGCTCTGCCAACTCGCTGATTGGGTTGAGCACCTTAGGATTATTTATAGTTTTCTCTATCCTTTCAGTGTCATGTCCACACCGGAAAATTCAGATCATTCTCCCCCCTTCCCAAACGTTCTCACTGCAAAAGGGGTTGTATCAGTTACAACCCCCGCGGTAACGTTGGCCAGAGGCAACCAATGTTACATTGGTTGCCCAGACCGATTTCATGTCGGCCGGGCCCACTGATACATTAGAACAAAGGCATAATGTATTACTGGGACCCGCCAATGTAACTTTGATCTGGTAGACCAATGTTACATTGGTTGCCGCCACCAATCTAGCCGCGGGGGGTTGTAACCAATACAACCCCTTTGGCGGTGTCTACCGCCCAACGCCTTAGAGCATGAGTTAGTCAGATGGTTCCACCAGGTTCAGTGGTTCCATTGTGGCCGCATGTATGACACGCTTCCATACAAGAACCTGGGACAATACATAAAGCAAACTTGGCAGGAGGAAAACTTCAATATTTTCCTTACTTGTCTTTCCCTCAAGGACCGGTACATTGCTTTTTCCTTCTGATACAAATCTTTCCAGGTATGTAATGTGACACCCCCATTCTGTTTTGATATTTATGCTGATCACATAGCGGTCTTGGCTGTTGTATATAGCAAATCTACAGACAGCATTCCTTGGCCGGCGTTACTCCAGCATCAAGCAATTGTCTAGAAGAGATTTTGGAGGCAAACAACATGCCCAAACTGGTGAAACTTCTTTTCCACTTTGTTCCACTGGTTTTGCATTTGGGGTACAAAATTTAACTCATCTCCCTCACAATTCTAGCTTTACCTCCAATTTGTTGAGCTTCATGAACGACGCCTGCCACTCGAGTTGAGCATGTCCAATCAATTGACGTGGGATCCAGCTCTCATGGACACCTCCAACATCAGATTAAACCAGGTGCCTTCCAAGCCACCTATGTGATCTCCGCATTCCAATGGCTACCACTTGCCCAGGAGTACAACCCCCAATCCTCCTTGTGAGGAAATGTTGACTGCGGTAGAACAAGCTGTCTTGAAGGTGGCCACGTCCCATAAGTAAGTTTCCGAGCTCATGAAAGCAACTACTAAGCAAGCAGAGTGGCGAACTTCTTACTTCAATATGAGGATCAAGTCAGACAAAGACGCTTTCCGCCAGGCTCACATAGCTGAGACAAAGAGCCATGCCGCTGTTACACATAAGCTTGTTTGGGCCTGTAAGCTGGCTCTCCGTCAACAAGAAGCTGCTTGACTCAAGGCTCAAAGCCAGGACGGCTTCCTCCAAAATGCATTAGTGGAGTTGATGGAAGAGCTGCAGTTAGCTGTCCCCTTGGAAATTCCTTTGGAGGCTTCTACATGAACTTGAATCACACCTCTCCTTTCCAATTACTCTTTCTGTGAGCTAGATGTTTTGTGCAAAACATATAACTTTACCCCCTCAGCTTATCCCCTTGTTTCCATGTGTAATTCTGCTACATATTTATTGAACTATGTGAACTCCACATGTGGCAACACCTAGTCAATCCCTCCTTTACCCCCATAAAAATCCAGTTTGTTTAACTGAGACCCTGCCTGTGAATATTTCAGCCTCTGTGATGCCAAGGGCTAGTACCTTTTAGCTACACAAGGTGATAAGAGTGCAAATGATGGTTAGAGTGGGGTATTTTCACGTAGAAAAGTAGTAAAAAAGAAATAAAAAGAATATAATTCTTTTTTATAGAGGGGCCTGCTGGCGCAGGGGTGTTTGTAGGTGCCCTCTAAATCAGAGATCTGCAAAGCAGGGTGGTATCTGATTAAGCAAACAATGGGTTTCTGCGTAACAGAAGGTGGTACCAAAGTGCTTTTCCAATTAAGGAACCAGGATGGGGACAGAAGAATGAAAGAAGTACTCACTATTTCTTCTTCAAAGCCAAAAAGCCACGTAGGGGGGTGAAGTAGAGATGCTGGTAAGATTTGAGGGTTTCTGAGTAGGAGCTGGACACATAGAATGGTTGATTTAAAGAAGAACACCACGGATAAAACAGGCAAACAGGGCAGAGTAACTGAAATAAGGACAGGACACGGCGTAACTGATTGACTGTAATAATAATTGATGATGGAGAACAACTTTTGGCGTGGAAAGAGGGCTCTATATATACTAATTTCACTCATAGTGGAGGACCTTTCTGCCTGTGTGCGTGTAGTAACTGGTTTTCAGCGCAATGTGGCCAATTTGGGAGATTGGCACTAACAAGGCTCATCCCAATGACACTGCTGGTCATTAATTCAGCATCACAAGTGCTTTCCATGACCTTAATAACCTATTTAGTCATTGTAACTAAGGTACATAGCAACACTGACGTGTGAATGTATCTGAAATGGGCCACAAATGACGCAAATGGGCCACAAATGGCTAAGGCCAATCATTAAAGGCCACGCTGGCTATGTTAATCTTATCAACAGTGGGCAGATACATTACTTTACGTTACAGCAGGGTTATTGGATAACGTAACTTGTTTTTAGTTATCCACTTGTGGTGTTTTTGTAACGTAACTAAATTTGGCTGTAATTTAACGTAGCGTAACTTTTCTATTTTTTATTTTTTATTTTTCTTGGGTAACGTAACCTTCTGGGGTTATGTTTTCTGTGTGATGTGTTGTTGAAAGTTTTGTTGAATGCAAAGTGAATCTAGCCTAACGGTCAAAGACTCCCTTGCCTGTGCAGTGCAAGGTTGAGGTTGTGGGTTCAATCCCCACTCTGGTCAACTTTTGAACTGGCTATATGGGGAAACAAAACTTGGCAAACAGTTGATTGGACAAAGTGAGCACGATATCTTGCTCATATTGTCAAAACAGTCACTGGTCAAAGTTTCACCTGCTAAGTTACATGTCAAGTTACACAAAAGTTATTCAAACTTGGTAAAAAAGTAACGTAACCTGGTTTTGCATAAAATACTTGGGAGCGTAACTAGAATAGAAGTTGCCCCCTTGGTGAAAAAGGTATCGTAACTAAAATAAAGATATCTGTAACTAGCAGATATCGTAACGTAAAAAGTTACGTTACAGGCATAGTTCTCCATTTGGAGAACGTATCTGCCCACTGTTGATCTTATGTATTCAAGGTTTTTATTAATGAAACCTTGTAAATAAACCACATAGAATCTACTTTTACCCTAGTTACACTTGTACATATGTGGTAACTAGGGGATCAGCTATTTCCACGCATTTGGCCAATTTCCAATTGGATTATATAATCCACGCGCGGGGTTGGAGGTTTAAACCCCAATTGGGCCTAACTCTCAAACTATACACAACACCTCAATTATAAGTCCATAATTGGTCACTTCACACATAGTATGCATATATAACAAGTGCATACGTGTGTAATGTCTGTGTGACATGTGTTTGTGGCCAATTCTTACAGGTAATTGGTTCAAGGTGAAGAAGTAGGAATTTAGGGGTAGTTCCAGTGAGGGACCCTACATTAATTTGCATGAGGATTCAGAATATGACATAATATTCTAAGTTGTCCTCAAGGTTTAGAAGTTATTTAGTATTTTTGTAAAAAGTAGTTGTTATTCTAATTCATTACTTATTTCTATGGTGCTAGGACTTTGCTAAGCTTATTGGATAAAAATAAGTAAACTGAGTTTTTTATGCATTATTAGTCATATTAATGGGTCTTAATACTGTAGTAATAATGTCTCTTTTTATGTTACTTTTGTCAGGCACTACATACCCTACAACATATCCCGTACGGGATACTGAGTAAGACATTACGGGATATACGGGATATCTTGTAGTGGTCAACTTTTTCAAACCACCCTCATATAACATAACCATATCACCATATCATAAAACTGTCATATCCCAATATAACAATATCAGACCACTGTCATATTACAAGATACTAACATCATATCACTACTGTATCACAAGATGACACTATTGTAAACACTGTCAGCATTGACCAGTCAAACATGGCTGGTCAAGCAGTGCTCAGACAGACATGTTCAACCAGTGATCTTGGACATGCACCATCCAACCAAAGCCCATGCTGGCCATTCAAGCGGGTCTGCCCAATCAGCTCCTGGCTGGTGGTGACTGGTTGCAGTCAAACCTATTGGACAGGCCCATCCAACTGGCTGGCACGGGCTTTGGTCAGAGCGTGCCTGTCCAATCACTGGTCAAACACAGCTGTTCAAGAACTTCTCAACCAGCTGCGTTTGTCCAATCAATGCCAGCAGTGAAGCTTACCTCACTCCAAGTTTGCATCAACAAAGGTCTTCAGTAATACTCAAGATGCCACATGTCAAATGCAGGCATTTGAGGAAGTTATTATTGCGGTGCCTCACCCAGGGGCTGTCCCAGTGCATTGCCACAAAAAGTGCTTGACCTGATCAACAAGTTCAACAAAATTGGTAAACTCCATGCAAAACATCTGTATTAATGTGGACAACTTCCCAAGGCAATCTGAAGACCATGCAAAACATTAGTACAAATGTTTTGCATGGATTTTAGAAATTTTGTTGCACTTGTCAATCAGGTCAAGCACTTCATGTGGCAATGCACTGGGACAAGCTGATTCAGTTTTCCTCCTTTTGCTGCCCTCTGTTGAGGTTAAACCTGCTAACATGATGTATCACCACAGTTGGGTGAGCTGTGCAGTTGAACCTAGATCAGTAACACCCAACACCTTGGCAACCACAAGCGTCTGTAGCCTAGTTGGTAAAGGCAGCACTCTAGCATGTGTCTCAGCTCTTAGCTGAGGTTGTGGGTTTGACTCCCATCAGACACATCTTCATTTTCACAGTCTCTACACCCTCTGCTCCCTGATGTCACACAAAGATACTGTCCTTTGTATTTTCCAAACTCCCTTTCTCATCTGCCGGTTCCTCCCTGCAGACATCCATTTACACCATTCCCAGCCTTTTCTGAACCCCGCACTGTGACGCCATGCAACCCTACTACCATCCATTTCTGTTCTCAAATGCAAAAGTACGGAACAGTCACCAACAACCAAAAGGCTTGTTGTAAAAAGTTTTTTCCGCAGTTGGTGCTCTATAGTCTAACTTTGACAATTTTGTCATTGCGGCAAAACCTTTAGTATAATGCCTTGTGCCTGTCAAGATGTGGCTTCGCGTGTCAAAATTTCACAAATTACCTATTTTTCCCTTGTTTTTTCAGGAAAAAAGACCCTTTCACATGGTGAATCATAAACCTAGATGTTACCAATGGATGCCTGTGAGCCAAGGATTGATTTTCACATAGTGGTGTGGTAGTACACACATTTTGCCGGTCATGATTGGGCTTCACACATCAAAATTTCACAAATTACATATTTTTCCCGTGTTTTCTCAGGAAAAAAGACCCTTGCACATGGTGAAACAAAAACATAGATATGGCCAATTGATGCATGTGAGCCAAGGTTTGATTTTTGTATTGTGATGTGGTAGTAACACATGTTTTGCCCATCAAGAGTTGGCTTCATGCATCAAAATTTCACAAATTATCTAGTTTTCTTGTGTCTTCCCAGGAAAAAAGGCCCTTGCACATGGTCAATCAAGAACATAGATATGACCAATTGATTCCTCTGAGTCAAGGGTTGATTTACATATAGTGGTGTGGCAGTCTCATGCAGCCATTTGCCTGTTAAGATGTGGCTTCACGCATCAAAATTTCACAAATTACCCTCTTTTTCTACATTTTCTCATGAAAAAAGACCCTTGCACACGGTGAATTAAAAAAATAGATATGGCCAATTAATGCCTTTGAGCCAAGATTTGATTTTCATATAGTGGTTTGTTATTATCACATGTTTTGCTTGTCAACATTCGGCTTCACCCATGAATATTTCACAAATCACCTTTTTTTTGTGTTTTCTGAGGAAAAAGTGCCTTGCACATGGTGAAACAGAAACATAGATATAGAATATTGATGCCTGTGGTCCAAGGTTTTGTTTCTAAAAATTGGTGTGGTAGTATTGCATGTTTGCCTATCAAGATTTATTCACGCATCAAATTCTCACAAATTACCCATTTTTCTGCATTTTCTCATGAAAAAAGACCCTTGCACATGGGGAATCAAAAACATGGATATTCCCAATTGATGCATGTGATTCAAGGTTGGAATTTTATATAGTTGTGTGGTAGTATCATTCCTTTTGCCTGTCAAGGTTGGGCCTCACACACACCCAAATTTCACAAATTACCTATTTTTCTGTGTTTCCCCAGGAAAAAAGACCCTTGCTCAAGGTGAATCAAAAACATAGGTATGGCCAATTGATGAATCTGAGTCAAGTGTTGATTTGCAAATAGTGGTGTGGTAGTATCACTACAAACATTTGTAATTTCACCTAAAGAAAAAACTACTGTTTGGGTTAAGCAAAATGTTAACTTTTTTCAACAAAATGGCTCAGTAATAAAAATTGAGCAAAACTGAGCATGCTCAGCAAAATCCCCCAAAGTTGCCATAATGAATAAAAATCATTTCTGCTCAGTTTCTAAAAAAAAAAAAAATTGCTGAGCATGCTCAGTAAAGCTTATTTTTCACTTCTGACCATTTTCTGTAAAATTGGGTATATGTTTTGCCCATCCCAATTTTACATTTTCTTTCTGGGCAGAGTTGCAAATGTTTGTAGTGTATCATGCCTTTTGCATGTCAAGATTTGGCTTCACGCATCACAATTTCACAAATCATTTATTTTTCCCATGTTTTCTCAGGAAAAGAGACCCTTGCACATGGTGAATCAAAAACATAGATTTGGCCAATTGATGCCTCTGAGTCAAGTGATGATTTGAGTATAGTGGTGTGGTAGTATCATGCCTTTTGCCTGTCAAGATTGGGCCTCATGCATCAAAATTTTACAAATTACCTATTGTTCCCATGTTTTCCTCAGGAAAAAGACCCTTTCACATGGTGAATCAGAAACAAAGATATTATCAATTGATGCCTGTGAGCCAAGGATTGATTTTCATATAGTGGTGTTGTGAGCCTGGGTCTCTTATGTGACAACAGGAAACAAGAAAGGGGAGCACAATAGTTAATTCCAGAAAGGATAAGGAGAGGACAGCTATTGTGAAGTAGAGAAGGAAGAAGGAGAGGAAGAAGAATAGGGTTATAACTATGAATATGATGATCTTTGGCCTTCTATGGGCTATTCTGGTTCTCTCCTTAAAGGAGGATGGTTTAAGGGCAGCTAAGCTTAACCCCTCTTCTCTTAAGAAAAAGAGAAGGTCCAGTCAAAGACTGCCTTGCTTTTTTATGCCAAAGGAAAATGGCAAAGGTTGTGTAGCAGGAAACCTATGTGTATTTTAGCAGCAGTCTACAGAAGCACAGATGATATGTTTATTGGTTTTGTTCTTTATTTGATTGGAGAAGAAGATGAGCAGGATGGATGAAAAGATCAAGAGCTCAGAAGAACTTTGAAGGAAGAGAGAACTTGGAACAAGCTGCTTACTATTCAATCAGATGACACCAAATGACCACAACAACGTAGGGATGTGATGGAATCTGTGTTGATTGAGTAGTGAGGAGTGATGTTGTCCAGAGTTGTCTGATTCTTCTAAGTTGGTGGTTCTGAGTGATGATGAAGTTTTTCATTCAGCCAGCTGAAAAAATGGTTAACCTTGTTGATTGAAATGCATATATTCAATATGGTTTGAACTTGGAAAATAATAGATGTTCGAGGTGTAATTACTCCTCAATTATACATCACAACTATGGACAATAATAGATGAAAATGATCAGAAAAATGAGGGGAATCTGGAGAGGACATTGTTGAAGCTTTTTGGGCAACATTGTTGTCTCTAAGGCTGACAGGTGTGATAGTATCACAAATTTTGACAGTCAAGATTGGGCTTCACACATCAAAATTTCACAAATTACCTATTTTTCCTGTGTTTTCTCAGGAAAAGAGACCCTTGAACATGGTGAAGCAAAAACATAGATATGGCAAATTGATGCCACTGGAATATTTGATTTTCATATAGTTGTGTGGTAGTGTTGTGTGTTATGCCTGTCAAGATTTGGCTTCACGCATCAAAAATTTCACAAATTACCTATTTTTCCTGCGTCTTCCTAGGCAAAAAGACCCTGGCACATGGTGAACCAAAAACATAGATATGGCAAATTGATTTCTTCAAGTTAAGGGTTGATTTTCATCAAGTTGTGTGGCAGTATCATGCCTTTTGCCTGTCACAATTTGGCTTCACACATCAAACTTTCACAAATTACTAATTTTTTCTTTCTTTCCTCATGAAAAAGGACCCGTGCACACGGTGAATCAAAAACATAGATATGGACAATTGACATCTGTGAGTCAATTTTCATTCTTGATATAGTGGTGTGGTATTATAACATGTTTTACCTGTCAAGATTTGGCTTCATGCATGAATACTTCACAAATTACCTTTTTTTTTCAGTGTTTTCTCAGGAAAAAAGACCCTTGCACATGGTGAAACAAAAAAATAGATATATAAAATTGATGCCTGTGAGATAAAGTTTGATTTTTATATAGTGGTGTGGTATTCTTACGTGTTTTGCTTGTCAAGATTTGGCTTCACACATCAAAATTTCACAAATTACCTGTTTTTTCTGCATTTTCTCAGGAAAAAAGACCCTCACACATGGTGAATCAAAAATGTAGATATGACCAATTGGTTCCTGTGAGCCAAGGATTAATTTGAATCTAGTGGTGTGGTAGTATCATGCCTTTTGCCGGTCAAGATTGGCCTTCAGGTAGCAAAATTTCACAAATTCCCTTTTTATCCCATGTTTTCTCAGGAAAAAAACCTTTGCACATGGTGAATCAAAGACAGATATAGCCAATTGATGCCTCCTGTGAGCCAAAGTTTGATTCTCACATAGTTGTGTGGTGGTATCACGTGTTTTGCCTGTCAAGATTTGGCTTTGCACATGAAAATTTCCCAAATTACCCGTTTTTTCTGCTTTTTCTCAGGAACAAAAACCCTTTCACATGGTGAATAAAAATTTTAGATATGTCCAATTGATGTTTCAGAGTCAAGGGCTTATTTGAAGATAGTGGTGTGGTATTATCACTCCTTTCGCCTGTAAAGATTTTGCTTCACACATCAGAATTTCAGAAATTACCAATTTTTCCCGTGTTTTCTCACAAAAAAGACCCTTGCACATGGTGAATCAAAGACATAGATACTTCCAATTGATGCCTGTGAGCCAAGGTTTGATTTTCATATAGTTGTGTGGTAGTATTGCGTGTTTTGCCGGTCAAGATTTGGCTTCACGCATGAATATGTCAAAAATCACATTTTTTTTCTGCCTTTTCTCAGGAAAAAAGACTCTTTCACACGGTGAAAAGAAATATAGACAATTGATGCCTGTGAGCCAAGGTTTGATTTTTTTATATAGTGGTGTGGTATGATTGCGTTTTTTGCCTGTCAAGATTTGGCTTCATGCATCAAAATTTCACAAATTACCTCTTTTTCCTGTGTTTTCTCAGGAAAAAAGACCCTTGCACATGGTGAATCAGAAACAACAATATTGCCAATTAATTTCTGCATGCCAAGGTTTGATTTGAATGTAGTGGTGTGATAGTATCATGCCTTATCCCTGTCAAGATTGGGCTTCACCCATCAAAATTTCACAAATTCCCTATTCATCCTGTGTTTTCTCGGGAAAAATGACCCTTGCACATGGTGAATCAAAAACACAGATATAGCCAATTGAGGCCTCTGCGTCAGGTTTTCATTTACATACAGTGGTGTTGTAAAAATGTGCCTTTTGCCTGTCAAGACTTGGATTCACGCATCAAAAATTCACAAATTACCCATTTTTTCTGCATTTTCTCAGGAACAAAGACCCTTTCACATGGTCAATCAAAAAAATTGATATGGCCAATTGATGCCTGTGAGCCAAGATTTCATTTGCATATAGTGGTGTGGTAGTATGATGCCTTTTGCCTGTCAAGATTGGGCTTTGTGCATGAAAAATCCATTGATTCACCATGTGCAAGGGTCTTTTTTTGTGAGAAAACACAGGAAAAATGGGTCATTTGTGAAATTTTGATGCGTGAAGCAAAATCTCAACAGGCAAAGACATGATACTAGTACACCACTATATGCAAATCAACTCTTGACTCTGATACATCAATTGGCCATATCTTCATTTTTCATTCACAATGTGAAAGGGTCTCTGTTCCTGAGAAAAAGCAGAAAAAACGGGTAATTTGGGAAATTTCCATGTGCAAAGCCAAACCTTGACAGGCAAAACACATGATACTACCACACAACTATGTTGTCAGCTTGCTACTATGTCAGAGCCAACCTGACAAAAGTAACATAAAAAGAGACATTATTACCACAATATTAAGACCCATTTATATGACTAATAATGTACAAAAAACTCAGTTTACTTATTTTTATCCAATAAGCTTAGCAAAGTCCTGGCACCATAAAAATAAGTAATAAATTAAAATAATAACTACTTTCTACAAAAATACTAAATAACTTCTAAACCTTGAGGATAACTTAGAATATTATGTCATATTCTGAATCCTCATGCAAATTAATGTAGGGTCCCTCACTGGAAGTACCCCTGAATTCCTACTCCTTCACCTTGAACCAATTACCCGTAAGAATTGGCCACACTTATGTGTCACAGATGACATTACACACGTATGTACTTGTTATATATACATACCATATGTGAAATGTCCAATTATGGACTTATAATTGAGGTGTTGTGTATAGTTTAGGAGTTAGGCCCAATTGGGGTTTAATCCTCCAACCCCGCGCGTGGATTATATAATCTAATTGGAAATTGGCCAAATGCGTGGAAATAGCTAATCCCCTAGTTACCACACGTGTACAGGTGTAACTAGGGTACTAGTAGATTCTACGTGGTTTATTTACAAGGTTTCATTAATAAAAACCTTGAATACATAAGAGCAACATAGCCAGCGTGGCCTTTGATGATTGGCCATAGCCATTTGTGGCCCATTTGCGTCATTTGTGGCCCATTTCAGATACAAATACACGTCAGTGTTGCTATGTACCTTAGTTACAATGACCAAATAGGTTATTAAGGTCATTATAAACACTTGTGACGCTGAAATAATGATCAGCAGTGCCATTGGGATGAGCCTTGTTAGTGCCAATCTCCCAAATTGGCCACATTGCGCTGAAATATAGCAACTACACGCACACAGGCAAGAAAGGTCCTCTACTGTGAGTGAAAATAGTATATATAGAGCCCTCTTTCCACGCCAAATGTTTTTCATCATCATCAATTATTATTACAGTCAATCAGTTACGCCGTGTCCTGTCCTTATTTCAGTTACTCTGCCCTGTTTGCCTGTTTTATCCTTGGTGTTCTTCTTAAATCAACCATTCTACGTGTCCAGCTCCTGCTCAGAAACCAACCAGTCTAACCAGCAGCTCTACTTCACCCCCCTACGTGGCTTTTTGGCTTAAAAGAAGCAATAGTGAGTACTTCTTTTATCCTTCTGTCCCCATTCTGGTTCCTTAATTGGAAAAGCACTTTGGTACCACCTTCTGTTACGCAGAAACCCATTGTTTGCTTAATCAGATACCACCCTGCTTAGCAGATCTCTGATTTAGAGGGCACCTACAAACACCCCTGCGCCAGCAGGCCCCTCTATAAAAAAGAATTATATTCTTTATTTCTTTCTTTACTACTTTTCTACGTGAAAATACCCCACTCTACCCATCATTTGCACTCTTATCACCTTGTGTAGCTAAAAGGTACTAGCCCTTGGCATCACAGAGGCTGACATATGTGAAAATCAAACCTTGGATCACAGGAGGTATAAATTGGATATGTCTATGTTTTTGATACACCATGTGCAAGGGTATATTTTCCTGAGAAAACACGGGATAAATAGGGAATTTGTGAAATTTTGATGACTGAGCCCAATCTTGACAGGCAAACAGCATGATACTACCACACCACTATGTGAAAATCATCAATTGATTCAGCGGCATCAATTAGGGGCTGTTCGGCGCGCGGGCTGTATCTTGTGAGTATCTCGCGGGCCCCCGCAAAACTTGAGATACTGGCAAGATATCGTATCTCATTTCAGGAGATACTGGCAAAACCAAAAGTCGGTGTTTGGTGGCTCAAATATCTCGTTTTTCTTTGAGATACTATCTGCAGGGCTCCTGCCAATTATGACCAACCCGAGATACAGCAAATTTGCTGTATCTCAATCGCAGATAGTATCTCGCCGGGCATGACCTCACCTGGCCACACATCATTCACACATTGTTCATTCACCTCTGTAATCACCAATCACTCCGCCATTAACCAATATTGGTCGGCGGAGAAGGTACAAACTCCCAATCACCAATACCAGTCATTGGGAGAGTGTGACTCTCCCAATCACTGGTATCGGCCAGCAGAGCATTTGCTCTATTATTACCATTATTGGTCTATAGAGAGCATTCACTCTCTATTTACTGGTATTGGTCAGTAGAGAGCGTTTGGACACTAACAATCGGCATTGGTCTCTCTACTGACTGATTGGTGCTCTCTAATGGCCAATCGATGCTCTCTACTGACCGGTACCAATACTGAACGATACCAATCGGTCAGTAGAGAGCAAAATGCTCTCTGCTGACCGGTACGGATTGGCTGACCGATACTGATTGGTAGAGAGCATTCTTGCTCTCTACTGACCAATACCAATCTGTCAGTAGAGAGCATTCTTGCTCTTGCTCCCTGCTGACTGGTACGGATGGGTTGACCGATACCAATCGGTCAATAGAGAGCATTCTTGCTCTCTACTGACCGATACCAATTGGTCCGTACAGAGTAGAATGCTCTCTACTGTAGAGATTGTTTGATCTCTAAATGACTGGTCTCTGTAGAGATTGTTTGTGAAGGCCTCATGATCGTTATTGGTCAGTAGAAGGCTTTTGCCTTTGATAACTGATATTGGTTATGTAGACTCTGCCGGTGACTTACAAGAACTAGTATGAGTCAGTGAAGAGTTTTTGCTCTTGAACTGACTGATACCATCAGCCATTGGGAGAGGCATGTCCTCTCTCAAGGAATGGTATCCCCCATGACCTGTATAGGCCATGGGGAGGGTGACCGGTGAGGATTGGTGATGCTCAGCCGAACGCTCCAGTATCTGTATTTGGAGCCAAGCGAGGACAAGCTGTCTCCAGTGCTACAGATGCTGGTCATGTTTGGCTGAGCGGTATTTGTAATCTCAGATTCCTCGAGATAATATCTGCCCATGGGCAGATAGTTTTCTGTGAAATGCAATATCTTGAGCTCGCGCATGCCGAACAGGCCCTTAGCTATATCTATGTTTTTGATTCACCGTGTGCAAGTGTCTTTTTTCCTGAGAAAACGTGGGAAAAGTAGATCATTTGTGAAATTTTGATGCGTGAAGCCAAATCTTGACAGGAAAACGGCATGATACTACCACACCACTTTATTCAAATCAACACTTGACTATGATTCATCAATTTTCCATACCTCTGTTGTTGATTCACCATGTGAGAGGGTCTTTTTTCCTGGGAAAACACGGGAAAAATAGGTAATTTGTGAAATTTTGATGCGTGAGGCCCAATTTTGACAGGCAAAGGCATGATACTACCACACCACTATATGAAAATCCAACCTTGGCTCACAGGAATCAATTGGCCATATCTATGTTTTTGATTCCCCATGTGCAAGGGTCTCTTTTCATGAGAAAATGCAGAAAAAGTGGGTCATTTGTGAAATTTTGATGTGTGAAGCCAAATCTTGACAGGCAAACACGCAATACTACCACACCACTATATATAAATCAAACTTTGGCTCACAGGCATCAATTTTTTATATCTATTGTTTTTTTTTTTCATCATGTGCAAGGCCCTTTTTTCCTGAGAAAACACAGAAAAAAAAGGTGATTTGTGAAATATTCATGGGTGAAGCCAAATCTTGACTGGCAAAACACATGATACTACTACACCACTATATGAAAATCAAATCCTGGCTTACAGGAATTAATTTGCCATATCTATGGTTTTGATTCACTTTGTGCAAGGGTCTTTTTTTCATGAGAAAACACAGAAAAAGAGGGTAATTTGTGAAATTTGAATGCGTGAAGCCACATCTTAACAGGCAAAAGGTGTGATACTGCCACACCATTATATTTCAATCAACCCTTGTCTCAGAGGCACCAATTTTCCATATCTAGCTTTTTGATTCACCATGTGCAAGGGTCTTTTTTCCTGAGAAAACACAGGAAAAATAAGTAATTTGTGAAATTTTGCTGCATGACGCCAAATCTTCACAGGCAAAACATGTGATACTACCACACCACTATATGAAAATAGAACCTTGGCTCAGTTGCATCAATTTTTCATATCTATTTTTTTGATTCACCATGTTCAAGGGTCTTTTGTGCTGAGAAAACACAGGAAAAATAGGTAATTTGTGAAAATTTGATGTGTGAAGCCTAATTTTGACAGGCAAAGTGTGTGATAATATCAAACCACTATATGAAAATCAATTCTTGGCTCACAGGCATCAAGTTGTCATATCTATGTTTCTGATTTACCATGTGAAAGGGTCTTTTTTCCTGAGAAAACATGGGAAAATAGGTAATTTGCAAAATTTTGATGCATGAAGCCCAATCATGACAGGCACAAGGCATGATACTACCACACCACTATACTCAAATCATCACTTGACTCAGAGGCATCAATTGGCTATATCTATGTTTTTGATTCACCGAGTGCAAGGGTTTTTTTTCCTGGGAAAACATGGGAAAAATAGATAATTTGTGAGATTTTGATGCGCGAAGTCCAATCTTGACAGGCAAAAGGAATGAGACTAAATGTTTTGCCACAATGATAGGATGATGAAAGTGAGACGGATTATAAAAGTGAGACTCTAGAGCACCAACCGCGGATACCACTTGTGACAACAAGCCTTTTGGTTGTTGGTGACTGTTGGGTACTTTTGCATTTGAGAACAGAAATGGATGGTAGTAGGGTTGCATGGCATCACAGTTTGGGGTGCAGAAAAGGCTGGGAATGGTTTAAATGGATGTCTGCAGGGAGGAACTGGCAGATGGGAAAGGGATTTTGGAAAATACAAAGGACAGTATCTTTGTGTGACATCAGGGAGCAGAGGGCACAAAAGGAGGAAAACTGAACCAGCTTGTTCCAGTGCCTTTCCACAAAAATTGCTTTACCTGATCAACAAGTGCAACAAAATTCCTCAACTCCAAGCAAAACATTTGCACTAATGTTTTGCATGGAATAGCATCCTGCAGATTGCTTTGGAAAGTTGTCAACATTAGTACAGATGTTTTGCATGGAGTTTACCAATTTTGTTGCACTTGTTGATCAGGTCAAGCACTTTTTGTGGCAATGCACTGGGACAGCCCCTGGGTGAGGCACCGCAATAATAACTTCCTCAAATGCCTGCATTTGACATGTGGCATCTTGAGTATTACTGAAGACCTTTGTTGATGCAAGCTTGGAGTGAGATAAGCTTCACTTCTGGCATTGATTGGTCAAAAACAGCTGATTGAGCATTTCTTGAACAGCTGTGTTTGACCAGTGATTGGACAGGCACTGTCTGCCCCAAGCACGTGCCATCCATTTGGATGGGCCTGTTCAATTGGTTTGATTGAAACCGGTCACCATCAGCCAAGAACTGATTGGGCAGACCCGCTTGAATGGCCAGCATGTGCTTTGTTTGGAAGGTGCCTGTCCAAGATCACTTGTTGAACACGGCTGTTTGAGCATTTCTTGACCAGCCATGTTTGCCTGGTTAATGCTGATAGTGCTTACAATATTAGTGTTATCTTGTGATACAGTAGTGATATGATGTTAGTATCTTGTAATATGACAGTGATCTGATATTGTTATATGGGATATGACAGTTATATGATATGGTGATATGGTGATGTTATATGAGGGTGGTTTGAAAAAGTTGACCACTACAAGATATCCCGTATATCCCGTAATTTCTTACTCAGTATCCCGTACGGGATATATTGTAGGGTATGTAGTGACCCCTAACGGCATGCCACCGGTCATAACATACAACCAAAACTCAGCAACACCCTTTTCTGCTCCAGACGGTGCTTCCCTTCAAATGATGAACAAGGTTGGCATTGCCGTACTTGGCCATGTCCTTTCAAGTGCAGAGGTTGTATCCGGAGACAAAGGCAATGGTTTCAGGCTCAAGTTAATTGTTGCACATAATGACTGGGACTCACAAGTAAGCCTCCGTTGTCTTTTGGTATGATTTTACGCTGACGCCTTCCTCAGGCAAAATGCTATCAAGCGTTTCAGGTGAAATATGTCGTTCCAGGCACAAAGAATTTGCGCGGAACCTTTGAGATTTATCAGGTCGGCTGTGAAGTCCAAATCACCAGAAACATTGATGACTTTGATATTGAGCTGCAAATGGCCGTAGTCATGGTAAGCCCACGTTGAGCCAGAACAACTGCTCATGTACTACATGTATAATAATGGCCAACTGACGTGGTCAAGTCGTGTAATCCTTGACTCAACTCGCAGGTTGATTACGTCGCTTTGACCCAAGGACATGGATCGTCCCAAGGTTTGGGTCTTGGCTTGCAACCAGCTGTTTCTCCAAACAAGTCGGGACGGAACTTGTATGTAATTGAAGTTGTGAATGACCCAATAGGAAACTGACCAGTTGTTATTTCTCATTAGCGTTGAATTTAATAGGGAAGCTCCCAACGCAGACGGTCCTTCCGCGTCTTTGAAGGCGTCCATCTCTTTGCCGTCGACTTATATGAAAAAGATGGGTCACAATACCGCAAGTGAAACCAGCAGAGGCAAGGGTAAAGCAATATCTGACAAAGAAGAGAGCTCTGGAGAAACTTCGGCTAGCGGCAAGGCCAAAGAGCCGGCTGACGTTGAACCTCCAAAGAAGAAGAGGGGCAGACCTTGCAATGATATCTTGAAGGCGGCGGCAAAACAAATGAAGCGGACTTAACGGCAATTGACCAACTTCATGCGGTCAAGGGCGTTGCCGTCAGTCCTTTGAGGCCTTTTGGATTTGCGAGTTTCAACTGGCTATTGTTGCTTTAGCGCCTTTATCCTACTGTCATGTTCCTGTGTATATATCCTTTTTCTTGTAAATTCAGCTTGCCTGGCTCTTGTGTCTCAATGTCTCCACATACAGGATATATTGTAGGGTATGTAGTGAGGTTGGCTCTGTCATAGTAGCAAGCTGACAAAATAACACATCCAAATATGAGTCCTCTCAATTAACATCTTCAGGTACTAGTATATTATTACCCCTGCTTGTTGTAACTATGCGACCACCAATTTTGAGTCATGCATATTACCCCAACGGTCAAGTTGACTGTTGATATTGAAAATTAAACTGTGATCTGTTGTTTGAAAATATAAAATTTATTTAAAAATTACCTTGATTGGAGAGTGGATGTTGGCCACTGGGAATTTGGCAGGATGATGAAAATCCGTCCATGAAGTTGAGTTGCTGTCACCACTAAAGCAGGTGGTATTACAACATCACAGTTGAAAAGTCCACTTGATCAAAACTTTCAACCAACCCAAACCAATTACCGCTTGAACTTGATGAGCGCGCCCTCACATGAACCAATCAACTCAACACATCAATTGGAGACACTTCTCTCCAGAAAATCCAGATATAGTCGGTCGGCCTACAAACAGTTAGTTCAAAAATTTAGTAAGGTACCTGTTGTACATGATTCCTTCTAGGTATAAAGGACTGAAGCCTCCACTTCTATATAAAATCTGTCCATAGAGAAAATCTCTCATGCTTTTTTTGGTGCACTTGCAATCGCCACGCACGGCTTGACTGGCTGAAAATCCTCCCAACCAACACCAAACAAGGCACCAAAATATCTTTTGGAAAGCTTGGCTGATGTTTGTTTTGACCATGTTGGATGCGGGCAATTAGTGGACCACTCCAAACAGGTGAGTATCTCCACCGCTTCTTGAGTTGATAACAGGTGATTGACGTCCTGGATGAATTGGGCAGCCTTGTTGATGAATTTCCCCAACACACCTTAGAAGAGGGAGCGTCGGGAGGTGCATCTGCCCATGGGCTGATTAAGCAAGGCAGTAGAGCAGGAGCAAAGACAAATGACAGAGCAGGCCCAGAACAATCAAGAGGACCAAGAAAACCATAAGAAGAAGAGCTAGATAGAAGCATATTGGCATTTTTTTTTTAATTTCATAAGCCATCATTAATATACAACAAAGTTAATGATGTATCTATCTAAATCAGTCAATCAAGCAGGTAATTTCTATATTTTTGTATCTCAAAATTCAATAAAAATGATGTTGTTGCGTCTGTTCAGTGAAATAGATTTCATTTTGTTATCTTTTGACGTTGCATTAATTGTACTGCTCCTAACCCTCTTGTAGATTAGTCTCCACATCACACAGAAACCCTGCGCACAATGAAACTAGGCCATCTGGAGGGATTGATGATAGGAATTGCCAACAAAGCAACTTGTTGGTGAGGTTCCGGTGAGTGGAGGCATGAAGAAGTTAATATGTACTGGTGTTGGAATGTAAAATGCAGTGGAGACTGGGTGATCCCTCAAAACCGCTCCAGCAAGGCTCATTATTCTCTTTGGTTTTGCATCTGGAATCAAAACAGTTGTTATGAACATTCAAACAGGCGGTAATATTCTGATCACCGGTGAGCAAATTCCTGATGAGTTGGTTGATTTCCTTTTCCCCGTGGTCTGCTGTTGTAGCTAGACATTAGGCAAAAACTTACGCATGCATTTTTGTATCTTGTGTGGTGTGCATCCCCCAGCTTTTGCATTCCATAAAAGAGGCTGATCTGATGTATGTCAAACAACAATAATTTGATTGTGAAAGACTCCAATATTGGCAACTGGACCTGCAAAATGCTTTCCACGCGACCAATGTTCCCATTACAAGTGGTAATCCCTGGCGCAACCTACAATGAAGGCCTTTGATCACTATCATAGACCTTGAAATCAGTTAAGATATCACTCAACAGCACAAACAAGCCTTTCTTTATCACCTCTTTTCACTCAGCCTCAAAACAGCAATCTGTTTAACACACAAACTATCAATGGTATTGAAATAACTTGGCATCAATTCTTTCTCTTTGGCTTTTAGGACCAATTGCACAGGTGTAGGAAAGGTACAATTTGGGGCCAACAAAGTGTGGTTGTATCCCATGGACATTTGGATAAGTGGATTTCCATGGAAAATTTCAGTGAAAGCATGGGATGCTTGTAGAGGTAAGTTGTTTTCACGATTATACAGACGGGCATTGGAGAGGACTAATTTCAGGGCCTGGAAATTGAGAAAGCTTAAACCAATGTCTCTTCCAGGTCAGAGGCAATTTGAATGGATTGAGGCCTTGCAAAGAACACTATTGAAGCTTTTGAAGTTCTCAGTTGCAAAGAGAGAGGCCGGACCAAAGTGTTTGATGCATTCAGTAAGATGCTTCAACATATGGAATTTTGGCTTATTGAACCACTGTGGGGTATGGTTTATCATGTGGAAGAAGAAGTTGTTGATGTGGGCTCTTAACTTGGTAAGATAACTTTCCAGGTTGCTGATGTGTGTTTGGAAAATATAAGTACCCAATTGGCCCAGTGCCATCCACAGATTCCTCTGCTGATCATTCATGGATTGATACAGGACAAACGGTGCGGTTTGCAAAATGACTATGAAGTCTTTACCAACCAAAGAACTGAAGTGGTGAACCAGGTAATTTGCATGAATCAAGGTAATACTCATTGACTTCACATCAATCGCCTCCCAAGATGCCACCACCTGATTGAGCTGGGCGGGTTTCAAGGAATTCATAAAATCACGCAGCAAGTACTTCACTACACCCAGGGAGAAGAAATGCAAGATCTCCATATGTGTATCCTTATTTCCATCAAAACCTACGTAGATTGCAGCAGCACATGTGTAGGTATAGCATCTGCTGAACTGTACAGGCAAGTCTCACCCTTTAACTTTAAAAAGGGGTTGAATAATTGGTTTTCCAATTCAAGCTGATTTACTCACTTTGTTTGATCTTCATTCAGGTGCGTCTGAGCCAGTTCCACAAAGCATCAATTTGTGTGATCTACAATCCCCATGTCCCTGGATGCAGTCTCAAAGTGGGATTTAACACCCTTCTTCCCAATATCCCACAGCTCAGACGTCTGCAACTTTGTCTCCACCCACGTCCGGCGGGGCACCAAGCACTTTTTGGTTTAAAGGAACAGTCATATTAGAACATTCACGGACTTGTACAAGTGGAAAGGTGCTCACCTTGTAGCCACGTGGGTCAATCCCCACAAATTGTTCAACATACTTTTTGGTCTTCTTCTCCTTCAGGCTGGGTGAATTGAGCTGACACATTTGGCATGGATTTAGACTGACATTGGGAATTGGTGTGTTGGTCACTGCTGCATGCATGCGTGAGTTGGCCTGGAAACACAAGACCACCCTCATGATAAGGACCTCAGACTCCAATAGAGAATTGCATGCCACACAACCATTGGTGGCAAGGACACTTGCATCAAAAACGTTAGTAAGGACACACATTCTAGTACTGGAGGTGTTAATGACAACATCACGTGTAGAAGAATTTTAACTGACTTGATCTGATCTACAATCTGCTCTTCCAATTCCAAGACATCAGCTTCATTTGAAGTAGACAAGAAGTGGCAGTTATACTGCATATTCAACATTTTGGGTGGCAGCTGCGCATGGAGGAAGTAGAAGGATATATGCTGATTCCATTGTTTTGATAAGTTCCCAGATGTATTGTCTGCATAAAGATTGATTGTTGTATGTTGAATTAATCTACCGGCGGCCTTGGTTCTCCAGGGATTGGGTCGCAGGCGGTGGGATTGTGGATCACAACAATCTAATATTATCCAGGCAACTTTTCAATTTTGGAAGCATGTAACATCTCAGAAAGGTAGGACTCACCCCATATCTGGCTTGTGCACACATGCAAAAGATCACCCAGTTGACCAATACAGATTTCAGGAAATACCACATCTAGCTCTGTCATGTTAATGGCCACAAGAGATGGCAAATCAAATGAAGAATCCAACGCGGATTGAATGTGGACTTGGAGAGGGGAATCTTGATGCGTGACACGTGGTATGGCACATTTTGCATACATTTCTGACGCATATTTGTAAAAGAACATGGGGATTAACATCTGACCAGACTTCAGCATAGCGGGTTCAAAGATATAATAGTGCTTCTTTTCAACTTCAACCATCTGGACTCGAAATTTTGATGGTAAGTCTTTTAACCACTTCATACTCTGGGAAAACTTGTAGATGTCAAGGCCGTGGGCATCTTTGGGATAAAATTATAGCTGAGAATGAATGTAGGGGTTGGCCAATTCCTGCAATGAATAACCACTGCACAATCAGCTACCCATTGCATCCGGAATCCCAGCAATGACCTTAACTTACATGTCCCAGGATTCTTCCTAATGAAGTCAAGTAGCATTTGTTTTTCCACACACTCTCTTTCTCCTCCAGCTCCAGCTTTAACATGTCTTGAATCCTCTCTTGTGATTGGCAAAGGGTGTTCCAGTGTGGCAAGGTCATCCCAGACAATTTCAGGATAAGTTGGAGCTGCACATGCACCTTTCAAGACATGATGTGGTGCATATATCCCACCATCATTGAAGCAATCAAATGCTTCCAGAGCACAATCAAGAACAACCAGGGCCTTTGAGTCAGTTCAAAGATGAGGTGTCACATTGCCAAGAGCAGTTCAATCAAGTATGTGAGTTCCCATACCTCCTTGTTTTTGAATGGATACCAATCAATCTGGATGGATGAGCTTTCCTTTGGTTTCAGGTATCCCATATCAATGGTTTCTTTTCTCAATTGATTCATTGCCTCTAAAATATATTGGTCCCAGTCAGTCTTGGTGTGCACAATGTGGGCTTCATGGGGCTTGATAGCGGCACGCCCGAAGGGCACGCGCACACCCCCCCTGAACGCCTAAAAAAAAGGCGTGCGGGGGCTGCACGCCTTCCCATACAGGCGTGCAAACCCCCGCATGCCGCACGCCGTCCGCACGCCTACAAATGGCGTGAGGACGGCCGGCTCCGCGTGCGGCCCCGCCGGACAGGCGTGCTGGCCATGCACGCCTGTTCGGAGGGCGTGCAGGCCTTGCACGCCCTCCGGACAGGCGTGCACGGCCGGCAAGCCTGTCCAGCCAGGCTCACGTAAGCCTCTCGAATTGTGAGGCTTACGTGAGCCCCTGGGTGCCCTTATAAGGGTACCACTTGGTACCCTTATAAGGGTACCACTTGGTACCCTTATAAGGGTACCACTTGGTACCCTTATAAGGGTACCACTTGGTACCCTTATAAGGGTACCACTTGGTACCCTTATAAGGGTACCACTTGGTACCCTTATAAGGGTACCACTTGGTACCCTTATAAGGGTACCACTTGGTACCCTTATAAGGGTACCACTTGGTACCCTTATAAGGGTACCACTTGGTACCCTTATAAGGGTACCACTTGGTACCCTTATAAGGGTACCACTTGGTACCCTTATAAGGGTACCACTTGGTACCCTTATAAGGGTACCACTTGGTACCCTTATAAGGGTACCACTTGGTACCCTTATAAGGGTACCACTTGGTACCCTTATAAGGGTACCACTTGGTACCCTTATAAGGGTACCACTTGGTACCCTTATAAGGGTACCACTTGGTACCCTTATAGAGTGGTACCCTTATAAGGGTACCAAGTGGTACCCTTATAAGGGTACCAAGTGGTACCCTTATAAGGGTACCAAGTGGTACCCTTATAAGGGTACCAAGTGGTACCCTTATAAGGGTACCAAGTGGTACCCTTAGAAGGGTACCAAGTGGTACCCTTATAAGGGACGGTGCCCTTATAAGGGTACCACTTGGTACCCTTATAAGGGTACCAAGTGGTACCCTTATAAGGGTACCAAGTGGTACCCTTATAAGGGTACCAAGTGGTACCCTTATAAGGGTACCAAGTGGTACCCTTATAAGGGTACCAAGTGGTACCCTTATAAGGGTACCAAGTGGTACCCTTATAAGGGTACCAAGTGGTACCCTTATAAGGGTACCAAGTGGTACCCTTATAAGGGTACCAAGTGGTACCCTTATAAGGGTACCAAGTGGTACCCTTATAAGGGTACCAAGTGGAACCCTTATAAGGGTACCAAGTGGTACCCTTATAAGGGTACCAAGTGGAACCCTTATAAGGGTACCAAGTGGTACCCTTATAAGGGTACCAAGTGGAACCCTTATAAGGGTACCAAGTGGTACCCTTATAAGGGTACCAAGTGGTACCCTTATAAGGGTACCAAGTGGTACCCTTATAAGGGTACCAAGTGGTACCCTTATAAGGGTACCAAGTGGTACCCTTATAAGGGTACCACTTGGTACCCTTATAAGGGTACCACTTGGTACCCTTAACTTGGTACCCTTATAAGGGTACCACTTGGTACCCTTATAAGGGTACCACTTGGTACCCTTATAAGGGTACCACTTGGTACCCTTATAAGGGTACCACTTGGTACCCTTATAAGGGTACCACTTGGTACCCTTATAAGGGTACCACTTGGTACCCTTGTAAGGGTACCACTTGGTACCCTTATAAGGGTACCACTTGGTACCCTTGTAAGGCTACCACTTGGTACCCTTATAAGGGTACCACTTAAGTGGTACCCTTATAAGGGTACCAAGTGGTACCCTTATAAGGGTACCAAGTGGTACCCTTATAAGGGTACCAAGTGGTACCCTTATAAGGGTACCAAGTGGTACCCTTATAAGGGTACCAAGTGGTACCCTTATAAGGGTACCAAGTGGTACCCTTATAAGGGTACCAAGTGGTACCCTTATAAGGGTACCAAGTGGTACCCTTATAAGGGTACCAAGTGGTACCCTTATAAGGGTACCAAGTGGTACCCTTATAAGGGTACCAAGTGGTACCCTTATAAGGGTACCACTCGGTACCCTTATAAGGGTACCGTCCCTTATAAGGGTACCAAGTGGTACCCTTATAAGGGTACCAAGTGGTACCCTTATAAGGGTACCAAGTGGTACCCTTATAAGGGTACCAAGTGGTACCCTTATAAGGGTACCAAGTGGTACCCTTATAAGGGTACCAAGTGGTACCCTTATAAGGGTACCAAGTGGTACCCTTATAAGGGTACCAAGTGGTACCCTTATCAGGGTACCAAGTGGTACCCTTATAAGGGTACCAAGTGGTAACCTTATAAGGGTACCACTCGGTACCCTTATAAGGGTACCGTCCCTTATAAGGGTACCGTCCCTTATAAGGGTACCGTCCCTTATAAGGGTACCGTCCCTTATAAGGGTACCGTCCCTTATAAGGGTACCGTCCCTTATAAGGGTACCGTCCCTTATAAGGGTACCGTCCCTTATAAGGGTACCGTCCCTTATAAGGGTACCGTCCCTTATAAGGGTACCGTCCCTTATAAGGGTACCGTCCCTTATAAGGGTACCGTCCCTTATAAGGGTACCGTCCCTTATAAGGGTACCGTCCCTTATAAGGGTACCGTCCCTTATAAGGGTACCGTCCCTTATAAGGGTACCAAACGGTACCCTTATAAGGGTACCGTTTGGTACCCTTTTAAGGGACGGTACCCTTATAAGGGACGGTACCCTTATAAGGGTACCCTTCGGTACCCTTATAAGGGTACCCTTCGGTACCCTTATAAGGGTACCGTTCGGTACCCTTATAAGGGTACCACTCGGTACCCGTATAAGGGACGGTGGTACCTTCATAAGGGTACCGAACGGTACCCTTATAAGGGTACCAAGTGGTACCCTTATAAGGGTGCCGTCCCTTATAAGGGTACCAAGTGGTACCCTTATAAGGGTGCTGTCCCTTATAAGGGTACCGTTTGGTACCCTTATAAGGAACGGCACCCTTGTTCGGTACCCTTATAAGGGTACCAAACGGTACCCTTATAAGGGTACCGTCCCTTATAAGGGTACCAAACGGTACCCTTATAAGGGTACCGTCCCTTATAAGGGTACCAAACGGTACCCTTATAAGGGTACCGTCCCTTATAAGGGTACCAAACGGTACCCTTATAAGGGTACCGTCCCTTATAAGGGTACCAAACGGTACCCTTATAAGGGTACCGTCCCTTATAAGGGTACCAAACGGTACCCTTATAAGGGTACCGTCCCTTATAAGGGTACCAAACGGTACCCTTATAAGGGTACCAAACGGTACCCTTATAAGGGTACCGTCCCTTATAAGGGTACCAAACGGTACCCTTATAAGGGTACCGTCCCTTATAAGGGTACCAAACGGTACCCTTATAAGGGTACCAAACGGTACCCTTATAAGGGTACCAAACGGTACCCTTATAAGGGTACCAAACGGTACCCTTATAAGGGTACCGTCCCTTATAAGGGTACCAAACGGTACCCTTATAAGGGTACCGTCCCTTATAAGGGTACCAAACGGTACCCTTATAAGGGTACCAAACGGTGGCCTTATAAGGGTACCAAACAGTACCCTTATGAGGGTACCGTCCCTTATAAGGGTACCGAACGGTACCCTTATAAGGGACGGTACCCTTATAAGGGTACCGAGTGGTACCCTTATAAGGCCACCGTTTGGTACCCTTATAAGGGCACCAAGGGGCTCATGTAAGCCTCTCAATTTGAGAGGCTTACGTGAGCCCCTTGGTGCCCTTATAAGGGTACCGAACATTGGCCTTATAAGGGTACCAAACGGTACCCTTATAAGGGTACCAAACGGTACCCTTATAAGGGTACCGTCCCTTATAAGGGTACCAAACGGTACCCTTATAAGGGACGGTACCCTCTTAAGGGTACCGAGTGGTACCCTTATAAGGCCACCGTTCGGTACCCTTATAAGGGCACCAAGGGGCTCACGTAAGCCTCTCAATTCAAGAGGCTTACGTGAGCCTGGCTGAACAGGCGTGCCGGCCGTGCACGCCTGTCCGGAGGGCGTGCAAGGCCTGCACGCCCTCCGGACAGGAGTGCATGGCCAGCACGTCTGTCCGGCGGGGTCGCACGCCGAGCCGGCCGTCCTCACGCCATTTGTAGGTGTGCGGACGGCGTGCGGCATGCGGGGGTTTGCACGCCTGTATGGGAAGGCGTGCAGCCCCCGCACGCCTTTTTTTAGGCGTTCGGGGGGGTGTGCGCACGCCCTTTGGGCGTGCCGCTATCAAGCCCCGGGCTTCATCAAAACCATCAAATGCCGACAAGCTGTTGGTAGCTTCCTCATTCAGTTCCACTCCAACTTCTGGCGCTCCAGCAGGATCACAATTCAAACCTGCCAGATCAAAGAGCTCTTTGTGAACATGTTGAGTTCCTAATTCTTCTCCCTCAAATGTGTCAGCAGCCTCGCCTGCTGGGGCCTCATAGTGCGCGTCCCGTGCATCTCTCTCCCTTACCATTTGCTGATGCAAGCCACTGCATGAGTGTTCATGGTAGCTCTGTGTGGGGGCTCTCCCGCGGAATAATCTGGACCTGTAAGTAAATTTCCCAAGCTGATCATGGATCACATTGAAATCTGGATCATGAGAGTAAGAATAGGTAAAAATGGCACGTATGTCAAATTCTTCACTTGCCAAAATCAGATGGAAGAATTTCACCTGCTATAGGTTCAGGTGCAACCATTTTTGGTATTTTCACACTATTTCTACTGAAACCAACAATCTCAACAAGGCATATAGACTGCCAGCAATTTGAAACCCAATGGATTAAATTTGAGGTAAACTAAGCAAGGTAAGTTGAGTGGTCTGCTCCCAACTGCTCTGTCTTCCGTGCCGTGCCCAGATCAATGCGGATGTCCAAAGTCTATGCCAAATATCCATCATGAAGCCATGTAAATCTCCTGAGAAATTCTGGAACCGGTGTAATGGCCACAGATGGTAACATTGACCATCCAAGTTGAGCCGTTGGGGTCTTGTCTGGACCCCTTCTCAAATGAGAATCTCAAAAACAGTTTCTATTGCGCGCAGTGACCCACATTTGATAAGATCCCCCAACCCAAGCTGGTTGACTCGCTCAACCCTCATTCCCTTCCTGACACATTCCTTTTGCTTTCCGCTTCCCCTCCCTTTATATTGTGTAATGCGCCCATCAGCATATTGGGGATTATTGCATATAGTTCAACCGCAGTGGTCTCCTAATATCAATCATGTTGTGTCCACATTTTTACAACCTTGTTAACAACCCCATCAACCCAACCCATCCAAATAGCCAAGGTGTTGCCAGAAACACTCATTCCCTCACTGGTGGCACCCATGCGCTCCCTTTCAGCCATCCTATCAATCCAAGTGAGACATCTTGTGTGTTTGTCCCAAATTCTGATTCCTTCTGAAACTTCCACAAATCATTATCAGATTGCTTCAACCCCCTCTGCGGTGGGAGCCAAATCCATACTTTGCTCTCTCATAATGGTGGTGATGTCAAGAGCATAGCACCAGTAGCCCTGCTAATGTTTCTTTCCGAGCCAGAGAGCCTGCAATTTTGAATCCACTCCTCCTCTCTCAACCCCATGAAGAGATTGAAAGAAATCCCAAACTCCAACATCCAAATCCTGTAGTAGAGCCCCATCCCTCCATTGCTTATTTCCCCAGAGCTGCCCAAGACCTCATGTCAAGTTTGCCATTTGAAGGTGGTGACATTGCGCTCATCAGACAACTTATTGGGGTATTTAAATTTCCCAAAGACAATCATTTCCTGCAGATAATGATTTGGCCGTTAACTGTCTTGCCCTTAGTAGGTGAATGCAACGGATAACTGGATTTTTTTGGTCATTAGCATGGTCTCCGGTTTCAGGGGAATTACCTCTGGTATTGTCAGAATGCCCACTGAGCCTGCCTCGTAGGAAGCAGCAGCTGCTTTCCATTTTAATTCTACCATAAGAGTCAGTCATTCCCTCCAGAATTCCAGGCAAATCCCCACATGCCAAGTGCTAGATGTCTCTTTTGCGTGATTTTCCAGACCTTCATCAGACACAAGATACAACAACTGCTCACCACTGCAAATGTTGAGGTGTATACAAGCACTCACACCACCGGTGGCCTTCCAATTTTGCAAACTGCCTTGGGGCTTTTGACCGTAAGCTTCTGCACGTCCTGTTCCTACTAATGATGCTACTTTTGACCAACCAATGTCTCTTGGCATTCCTGCATTATCTCAAGGAGCAACCAATGTCATTTCAAACCAATTACCTCCCAACTGGTTGGCCCACCAAATACCATGCCAATCAAGCGGTCCTCAGTTTACTGAGGTGCTTGCTGAAGCACCAATGTGGAATTTTTGTAATCTTGTCAGTTGGTGTTAATCCTAATTGTTCTCAATCTGCTGACTGCAAAGCTGAATAGCAGGTAATAGCTTTTGAACAATGTCAAGGAATTCAACTGCCGGCCCATTGATGTACCCATCCCAAGATTGAATGATTTGATACCTATTGTAAGTCAGTGATGGGCTGCTTAAATCAATGTGATAGAGCTGATAACACTTGTCTATCCTCTGGATTGATTGAAAAATGGGCACTGGAGATGGACTCAGGCCCATGGACACCATTCTGGCTGGGTATACGGCTACTATGAAGATCCGCATAGCCTTTTTGCGTCTTGAAGTGATTCATCACTATTTGAACCCCAACCTGGCCAGCCCTCTAGCTCAATGGGATATCATCAACCAAAAACTGGAGAGTCTCAGACATAAGAGCAGCCACTACAATGATGTGTAAGCCAGTCCTGGGTTAGGAGCTGAAGTTGACTTACTGACTAGTTCCCTGGTTAGTTTTGCTCGCCTCATTGTCAGATTTGATCAAGCTCTTTTTGGCGATGTTCATTTTGCCGACATGGAGGAGGAAGCCATTGTTCTACCAACGGAGGCCGCAATCCAATTGGAAATTGCATGGTGGCGGCTGCACCAGCCAAGGGATGATTTAATCCCAATGCCATTTCAAATTTGAACAAAGTTGCGACTTTTGAGTGATGAAGTCACCACTAGCTGACCCTTGCGTCTCAGATATTTCTTCCCACATTGGTTTAAGCCCATATTAACTCACGTCTGGATTAGTTTTTCTCAAGCCATGTTCAATCATTTCTTTTCCTTACATTATAAATGTCATATATTATCCACGGCCCAGTATTAGTACACCACTATTGAGAACATTACATTGTCTATCTAAAATTACTTTGGCTTTTAGTGGTGTTTCCTGTAGTGTGACATCCAACCACCAAAAATTGCCCTATGTATATATGGATATGTGTTACGCGGCTACAATTATAACAGAGGCGGAACCAATGACAGCATATCCCAGATTTCTTGCGGAGTTGGGGGGACCCCCGGTCCAGAAATTTTTCAATTTTTATTTTTGCACCACTTTCAACTTGCACTACCACATCTGTACGGAATGGTACAGGGCCTGTATTGGAAGAACCTCAATTTGGCGCTGGCAGCTGGACTGCTCACCCCCTCCTGCCCACCCGCAACCCATCCAACCAGGCGACAACTATTTGGAAAATCCAGCCTCACCAAAAAACACCAAAACATTCCAATCAATCAAACCAAAAAAGTATGTACACCTGCATCTTGACATCACAGCAGTTATTCTTTTTCATAATCTCATCATTTGATTACTACAATAGGAATGCAACCGCAAACACAAATCCTGTGGGAAAAAAAAATCTGATCACTCAAAAGTACGTCATTCTTTCTTTATTCTGTTCCGGTTGCTTTTGCTGACAGCAATTCTGTCCCTATGTGACAGGATAGAATATTTAAATGATGCTGCCTTTGGAGAAGACAGTGGATCCCAGGAATCTTGGCTAGCCCCCTCGCCTGGCACCACAAAGTACACCCCATTCTTGGATTCCCAGACTCAAGGCTCACAAGTTTTTACCAGGAGAGCCGCCACTCCTTTGGGGGCTTTCCCCTTGATCCTCCTGACTAGAACTGGGGCCGACTGCAAGCAAAATACACCCTCCCAACCCTTGCCAACTGGATTTGGAGCAGGCGCCAAGCAATATGTGCCTCCTCCCCTGCCCTCCCCCACACAAAATGTTGCCAACCCCATGCAAAATGCCCTTCCCCCATCATCGGGTGCAGCAACGCCAGGACACACGCCTTTTTATGGGATTCCAGCTATGCCTACCCCTAACAAACACACACCATTTTTGGGGATTCCGCCCCCATCATCTGCTGCAGGGTCCAATTCCCAGCAATCCCACATCTATACGCAGCCTGGCGTCCAGAGTACGGTTCACCTTGATTACCTATGATACTTGCAATCCGCGATTGCGGATCTGATCAAGTCTAGCCGCCCTTCAAGCTCAATTGCTAAGAAGGATAAGAAGGAATGGGAGAAGTACTCCCCCGTTGGCAACTTGCAAGTATGGCTAGTTGATCTTTCAATTTACAATTGGGAGAAGTTCAAGCTTGAGGTGGTTTCCAATTTATGCAAAAATTGATACCACTTCTGCAAGCTCATTGAATTGCTGATCAGCCGCAGAGATGTCAAGTGGCAAGCAATCATTTCAAACAGCCATTGATATGGGCCAAAAAAAATTGTTTTTCTCACGTGCAATCAAGACTCCTACGGGTTTGTTGAGGCAGTCTACAAGGCCTTGAACAGCAAGGTGACCGTCAAGTTAGTGATGGACAATCCCCATCTGAAAGCCAAGCAGCTTGAGCATGTGAGTTTTTTTCTTCCTTACAGAGGAATTGGTGAGCTGATTTTGGTGATGTTTCCAGGAGCGTAGCCTTGAGGAAAACCTCACCTTAACCTTTGGAGAAGAAAAGGTGTGAATCCCATTGGAGCGAGAAAAGACCCGTCTATTAGGAAATGTGAGTTGTAGTTTTGTGCTGTGCTTCTATTCCGTAGGAACTGGCTTGGACTGATGAGTGTCTTAATCTTCCAGCCTAAGGCGGATGTTTCTCCAAATCCCGTGGCTCCATTTGTGGCCAATCTCATGGAGCACATTTTTGCTAAGTGGAGTCGCAACAACAAGAAGTATTGGATTGGCAACCCCAAGGACCAATCTGAATCAATGCACATTGACAACAATTTACTCACCATCTGGGCGTGGGCTCTGATGAACAATCTGAATGGTGCTGTTGATAAGGATAACCCGCCCACAACCAAGCATTTTGTTTGGATCAAGAAGCACACGCCCATTCTCACTGAACTTGTATCCAAGGGGAAAGGCCCAGAGACAACCAAAAACAACAAACCGCCTAAGAGTCCCACTAGTCCTCTCCCCAACCTCCCCCTTGACACTTACCCAAGGGATCCAAGTCCTCCTCCCCATGACACCATTGAAGCAGACGCAAAGGAACCTGATGGCACCCCCCCTGCTCCCAGCTCAGATGTTGAGGTCATGCGGCGTCAATCCAAACTGGTGGATACCAGTTATGACTCTCTGATATTGCTCAGATCATTGCAAGCTTGATCCTTTGACGGATCACCATCTTGCAAATATGCCCGCAGCCCGACTAATACTTGCAGCCCACACTTCCAGAAAAGTTGGATCAGATGGCCGCATCCGAGTTTATATCGGATGCAGCCATCCGATTCAAACTCAGGCGCGCGCCACCAAGTGAATCGCTCACTGATTCAAACTCAGCAGCCCGGGCGTTTGGCCACCGAGTTTGAATCAGTCAGCAATTCACTTGGTGGCGCGCGCCCAAGTTTGAATTGGATGGCCGCATCCAATATAAACTTGGATGCAGCCATCCAAGCCAGATTTTCTGGCAGTGCGAACTGGGGATCTCATTGGTGATGTGATACACCAGCTCAGCGTCCACAGAGAATGGAGGGGCAACCAGGTCCCATCTGTGTCTCTGACCCGCAAGCGACCATTTTCACAAGGCTCTCTCACCCCTCAAAAGGCACGGTTGATCACGCCTGCAGGGAAAGCAGTTACTTGAGAAGTATTCCTCAAACACTGCAGCTTTGCAGATACTGGCATGGCGGTCAGAGGCTTGATTCAATTGAATCACATTGCGCACTGGAGCTTTTTCTTGACTAAGACTACCCATTTGCTCATGAAGATGGATTTCCCCTTCCCTGAGGCCACTGCTGGACAACTGATGTATGGCACTTACTCCATGCCATCAAAATACTTTGATACCAATTAACAATTGCTAGTATAAGATCTATTCCATTCTCTTCTTGCTTATGGCTTCCTCTCTCTCTCTCAGCTTCCTTCTTGTTTTGAAACACACCACTCCTGCTGGTTCCCCTGTCTAGCCTCCTAACCTGACCCCAATACTTGTGTTTTTTGGCTTTTGTGTGACTGCAATTACTCTCCTTAATGTGGCTTATGGTTTCCTCTCTCTCTCTGCTTTGCCAAATCATGCAATACACAATGATGACAATACAACTTCTAAAATACAATTTTGGTTGGCTTCTGAAAAAACTATCAGTGAAGTGCCCCCACAAGATTAAGCTACAATTATGCTAGGGGGCATTGATTTGCTGCCTTGGGTAAGTCTTTTCTCTCTTGGCTATCCCAACCAAGTCAGGGACAGCCTCATTCTGGATATTTCTGTGGAGGGGAAAGCTTGGCAACAAAGACTCCACATCCACATGGTGACAGGATTAACACCAGGGCCCCTCATGACCATTGACAACATATAAAGGGATGGCGGCCCCTTGCTTTTGACCATTGAAGAACATATAGAAAGATGGCCACCCAACAAAGGGAAACCCAGACTTACATTGCATATCAAGATTCTAAGTTTAAAAGAAATAACCCAGCGTTATTGAACAGAAAAACAAAGCGCAAACATAAAGAAACAATAACGCGCGATTGAAAAGAAAAAAACAAAGCACAAGTAAGATAGTAACCATAGTGGCTATCCAATAGGAGCAACAATTAAAATGGGTAATTGCAGCTCCTGAAAAGCCCGGCCATGAGAGTTGGAGTGCAGATCTCTTGGAGCAGTGCCTTGATTCTTCCAGGATCCTCCTTGGTACCAGTGAGTAGGTTGCGCCATTTGATCTGAGACTTCATCACCAAAAATACCTTCTTGATTGTATTCATATCAGGGGAATATGGCGGCAGATATTTCAGCAGCACGCCCCGCGCGTTGCAAAGCTCTTGCACCCAACCGCCAATGTGGACCCTTGCATTTTCCATGATCAGGATACTGTTGGGGCTGGGGAAAGGACTCATATTGGGGATCTGAGATAGTTCATATGCAATCAGCCAGAAATAAGCAAAACCAACAGCTCTTAATGTAGGCTCAAAGACAAACCAACTGCGTTTCCAAGAAATGCTCCAAATCCAAGCAACAAACGGTCCCTGGTTGGGCTATTGAAACAATGTATCCCTCAAGCAATACGGCTGGGAGGACACTGATCCGTTCAGCAGTGGTTGCACAGGGCAATTGCACTGTTTGGCGTCTGCAAGGAGCCCAAGCTTGGTCTTGTGAGTGAGTCTTTAAGGATACACCGGACTCATCTGCAAGGCACATTGTCAATAATAAAACACCACATTTGATGAATGGAAAGAAATGATGACTTGCCTAGTGTCAGCCCTAGAGATACCACAAAGTATCCAAAGGACTGCATATCCTTCATTATTTCGTAAATGTTATTAAAGAAATGGACTTTTGATGCAATATTAAGTAGGGTCCCTCACCAGAGATACCCTAGATTTCCTACTCCTTCTCATACTTCCTGACATCTCAAAGGAAAAAATAATTACAGGAATAAATAATCCTGCTGTGGACTGTGCCAACCACAAATTAACCAATGAAAAATTCATTTAAATTGGTTAAAACTTTAAAATAATATCTATTCTAACAAGTTACACACTTGTAGAACAGAATTACCTACCAAGGTAGTTAATTCTAAGTACTATTCTACTTTGAGTTGACATGTGATGTAATTGGCTATACAATACATCATGTTGTCATGAGGACGTAGATTGTACTGTACTTAAACAACTATCAAATTCTCATTACATCAAGAGAACATAGATAAATAAGTAAAATCCACTCAATGCCTCTTTGAGACACACAAAGACTGGCCTCTGAAGATATAAAAGAAGGAGCTCTTGGGCTCTTTGGATCTTATCCCTCAGATTATTTGTCAGCTTGCTACTATGACAGAGCCAACCTGACAAAGGTAACATAAATAGAGACATTATTACTACAATATTAAGACCCATTTATATGACTAATAATGTACAAAGAACTCAGTTTACTTATTTTTATCCAATAAGCTTAGCAAAGTCCTGGCACCATAAAAATAAGTAATAAATTAAAATAATAACTACTTTTTACAAAAATACTAAATAAATTCTAAACCTTGTGGATAACTTAGAATATTATGTTATATTCTGAATCCTCATGCAAATTAATGTAGGTTCCCTCACTGGAAGTACCCCTAAATTCCTACTCCTTCACCTTGAACCAATTACCTGTAAGAATTGGCCACAAACACATGTCACACAGACATTACACACGTATGCACTTGTTATATATGCATACTATATGTGAAATGACCAATTATGAACTTATAATTGAGGTGTTGTGTATAGTTTGGAAGTTAGGCCCAATTGGGGTTTAAACCTCCAACCCCGCGCGTGGATTATATAATCCAATTGGAAATTGGCCAAATGCGTGGAAATAGCTAATCCCGTAGTTACCACATATGTACAAGTGTAACTAGGGTAAAAGTAGATTCTATGTGGTTTATTTACAAGGTTTCATCAATAAAAACCTTGAATACATAAGGTTAACATAGCCAGCGTGGCCTTTAAAGATTGGCCTTAGCCATTTGTGGCCCATTTGCGTCATTTGTGGCCCATTTCAGATACAATCACACGTCAGTGTTGTTATGTACCTGAGTTACAATGACTAAATAGGTTATTAAGGTCATGGAAAGCACTTGTGAAGCTGAATTAATGACCAGCAGTGTCATTGGGATGAGCCTTGTTAGTGCCAATCTCCCAAATTGGCAACATTGCGCTGAAAACCAGTTACTACACGCACACAGGCAGAAAGGTCCTCCACTATGAGTGAAATTAGTATATATAGAGCCCTCTTTCCACGCCAAAAGTTGTTGATCATCATCAATTATTATTACAGTCAATCAGTTATGCCGTGTCCTGTCCTTATTTCAGTTACTCTGCCCTGTTTTGCCTGTTTTATCCGTGGTGTTCTCTTTAAATATCAACCATCCTACGTGTCCAGCTCCTGTGCAGAAACCCTTCAATCTACCCAGCAGCTGTACTTCACCCCCCTACGTGGCTTTTTGGCTTGAAAGAAGCAATAGTGAGTACTTCTTTCATCCTTCTGTCCCCATTCTGGTTCCTTAATAGGAAAAGCACTTTGGTACCACCTTCTGTTACGCAGAAACCCATTGTTTGCTTAATCAGATACCACCCTGCTTTGCAGATCTCTGATTTAGAAGGCACCTACAAACACCCCTGCGCCAGCAGGCCCCTCTATAAAAAGAATTATATTCTTTTTATCTCTTCTTTACTACTTTTCTACGTGAAATTACCCCACTTTACCCTTATTTTGCACTCTTATCACCTTGTGTAGCTAAAAGGTACTAGCCCTTGGCATCACAGAGGCTGGCATTATTATTCACCCATCATACTTACTCAGTACCCAGTGAATATCCTCCACCTACTTAAGTGTAGAGCTTCCTTCCTCTTATCTTCCTCACCACTGGATTGTTAGTCATACTTCATAAACTCCTCATTTTATCAGTATCTCTATCATCCTTAAAAAGTAGTAGCTGCAAGACTCCCACCTCTGGCAAGAGCCAATCATCTCAAGTGCTTGCCTACTATTTCCTTCTTACCTTTTTTTTGTAACACTTTGTGTTACTAGAGTGGCAATTCTTATTGTTACAAAATCTCCTGTTAGTACTGTTGTATAACAAAAGAATTAATCATTAAGGAGTGTGGGTTTAACCTCTTATTAAGAGGGTGAATTGAAAGTAATTTCATTCTTAAATAACCTATCAGCACAGTGATAGTACCTCTATTTATATTCATAAGTAGAGTGTTTCATACACAAAGCTGACACCTAGGAAAACAAGGTGATCGGAAGGTATGAAGCTGATACGGCTGATATAATCAGCGTGTTGCATTGGACATTGCGACAGATGGACCGTTTGAGCCTTCTTAGATGTCAAGTGAAGACAATACTTCATTTTGTTGTGAATTGTGGATAGCGGCAATTTGTTCCCATCAATGGTACTGAGATGCGTTTGAATCTCGTCCAGATATAAAGTGGGCTCCAGCTCCAAAGTGTCCAGAATGAATTGTGATACCTCCCAACTCACTGCCACCGACTGACCTTGTTGCTCATTAAGGGCAGGGTTGCAAAGCACGTCCAAGGTGCGTTGGTAAAGCAGTTGCCAACGTCAAAGTGAGTCATCTGAGATGCTCATATCCAGCTGCTGATTGATTTGTTGCCAATTGAGTCCACAGAGACACATTTTCACAGCAACCAGCTTCACGTCCTTGGAATATTGGCGGAATATCATAGCTGCGGCAAGAGGAGTATCAGAACATCAGAAATGAAACACCCAAGATTATTGAAAGAGGAAAAGAATGGGGACGGACCAATCACGTTGGAAGAATTAGTTTGATAATCTGCCTGGGCCTTAAGAGCCTGTTGCAATGGAGATGATGATTCCATGCAAGTCAGATTGGGAGGACATTGAGGGAGTAAAAAAGGGAAGACATACACAGCGGGACAATTTGCGAGCTCCAAAATTGTCAATCTGACAATCCGGTCCCTACAACGCTGCACAACGAAGTGGCGGCGATGATATGACTACTAGTCATGACATTGTTGGGTACACCAACACAAGAACGCATCTGTGTGCTCCCTGGTGACGGTATTGTCAGAGAAACGTTGCACGACATTCAAACACGTCATGGTGACTCTTGGTCATCATGGTCACCGGCTGCGTCGTCATTAGCGTGCATGCGTCTCAGAGTGGTCAGGTGAACCGTCACACAGGCATTTTCTTCTCGCAGGTGAGATTGCTTTCAAAAATTTTGCACCGGGTAATTTGGATCCGTTGCTCATGCTACACAAGAAACCAAACAACTTTTTTTTATATAAAAAAAAACCTTGTAGAAAAAAATATGAGCTGCGGCAAAAAACTGCAACAAGGCGGGTTGAGTACTGAGAAATGAGCCCATGTAGAAAGGTCATCTAGTTCAGTGGTGTACTGGGTAGCTGCAAGTGACTGCATCATGACCTATCCGAAGTGGATGTGGGTTTGAGCCCCACGGCTTCCTTTTGGCTTGGCATTCCGTTTGCCAAAAAAGAGTTCAGCAGCACCGTCCCCCGTTGCCGCCTGACCTGCTGGGGGCGGTGGGAGGAGCGTCACCACGGCGCCGGGTGGGCGCGGTGATGTGACAGGTGAAAATGGTATGACGCCCCGTCGGTTTTGTAGGAGGGGTCCCAACACTGCTCCAGGAGCGTGATTGGGACCTTGAGCCCAATCCGCTGTGTACGTTGTTGCGGTGTTTGTTGGTGCGGCTGGATTTTCTGAATGGTTGTCGCCTGGTTGGATGGGTTGCGGGTGGGAGGGAGGGGGTGAGCAGTCCAGCTGCCAGCGCCAAATCAAGTTTCTTCCGATACAGGACCTGTACCATGCCGTACAGATGTGGTGGTGCAAGTTGAAAGTGGCGCAAAAATGAAAATTGAAACATTTCTGGGCCGGGGGTCCCCACCTGACTCCGCAAGAAATCTGGGATATGCTGTACCCCTTTTGCAATACAGAAGATTTATCCAAATCCCTCAAACCACGCCCCAAGCCCTCCAGAACCACATTTTCCGGGCAGTACAGTTGCGGACTTCATAGACCGGGAGAGGAATTTGGGACGTCCGAAATGTTGAGAGACCAAAATTTGCAAAAAGTGTGTCCGGCCAAGAGCTTGGCCTCTTTTTTTTGTTGTTCTAGGGGTGTGGACACTCCATTTCCGCATGAAAATTCTCATGTCAGCTTCCAACACCCTCCTTGTCCTCAACGACAAAAGCAAAACCCATCTTCCATCCACCCAATTTCCCACCACTTCACCTTCTGCGCAAGGGTCAGGTAAATTTTACATTGCTCTTCCTTGATTTCAATAGATTTTCAATTAAATGAAGCTGATTCCTCTCTGAAATTTTATCAACACAGATTGTGATAAGAGAGATGGCTGTAAGCAAGGCTGTTAAGGGTCAGCAACGACGGCGCCGTAGGGAGCTTAAGATGAAAAAAACCTCAACAGTCCCAAAGCAAACCAAACCAAGAAAAAAGGTGGCCCCAACTTTTGTGGTTATTTCCAACAGCAAAGACAATGAAATTGAATGCCTGAACCCCGTCAAATCCAACAATGATATTGTTCTTTTGGACTCAGATCCTCAAGAACAATATGATCTCTCTTGCAACGTCGCTGACAACATTGACTTCAATCCTTCTCAATGTGATCTTCCTGGCAATAGCAGTGACCACGGCAACTTGGATCCCTCTGATCTACCTGGCAACAGCGGTGACAATTTCAACTTGTGTTCCTCTCAACATAATCTTCCTGACAATAGTGGTGACAATATTCACTTTCTGCCGGGCAATAAAACACATCGACTCTTGACCTCCACCACTTCTTCAGAATCCAAAGACAGAACATTTGATCTTTACAACCACGAGATAGAACAACGAAATCACGCCAATGACCTCATTCAGTATATGCAAGCTTTGTTTGACAACAATACATCAGACAAAGAATCAGAAACTAATGACAACCCATTACAAAAGATGTGGTCAATCTTTTATGGACCCAGCTTTTCTGTTGAACCTGAACTGCCTAAACGGATTTTGAAATCAGGAAAATCTTCCTACGAGCATCCAGTTCCCAGCAAAGACCCTTCCTCAAAAAAGCTATTTCCCCAATCCCTTCCAAGGCAAACAAAACACGACCAGAAGAAAAGACAACTTGCAGCTCTCAGTCCCAAAAACATCATGGCCAACTTTCTTGCCCAAAAAAGTTCTACCCAAGAAACTAGCAGCATGGTGATTGATCCAGCCCTTGATCAGGCACACCCACCAAGCTCTGAAGTCCCCAGCAAAACTGAGCAGCAGCTCAATTACATCCAGTCCCGCTATCTTTCTGCTCCTAAACCTCTGAATCCCAACTCTCAAGCTGAGATGGCCCAATCAAAAGCAATCAAAGCTCAAGCTCAATGGGATGAGCCAACGGTGGGCCGCTACGCTAAACTACGCTAAATGTCCAATAACAGGTAGCATAGCGTGAATATTATCTTCTGATTTTTTTGTAGTGTTAGCTCAAGTTAAACTCAGCTAAACTAACACATAGCGTAGTGGTATTAGGACGGTTCACATTGGCCCAAAATCAGCAAGCCACATGTTAATTTTAACCACCCCAAAATAAATTTTAGCCACCCATGACATACACAGTGCATTTATAACATGTGTTTATCCCCTGTCTGCTGGTATTTTCTCACCACTCAATCTCCTTGGAGTTCCTTGTCTGCACCTTTGTTTGTCTCTTTTCTCACTCATCACCCCTTTTTTATGTTACACAACTGACCTTTCTCACTTTCAGCAACTGGCCAATGGAAATGGAGATTGACAACACTCAAACAAAAAATCAACTTTCACATTCCTCAATTCGTGTACCTCCTGCTCCACCGCCATTGCTAAATCAGAGTCAAGTTTCTAGATGCTCTGTTGAGAATTCCAGCCAACCGTTGACACAAAGAGCAGTCACGCAATCATATCCAAGCTCAGGAAATCCAGCCACTCAGAGTCATGGTACGTAGTGTTTCTTATCTTGTCATTGGTTGGTCTTGTGTTTGCTTGACTTGATATTACATCCTATAGCTTCATTGAATTCACAGGGGACTCGCCGTAAGCGTCGAACAAAATTGGAATTGGCCAAAGCCCTTGCGGATCCAAACGACCCTTACAAAGGCCCCAGGAAGAGAGGAAAGAATACTCGTAGCAAAGGTCGAACAACACCAAGCTCTCTAGCCTTGCAGTCGCAATCCTCAACGTCAGCGCAGACGCCAGCAACTGAGTCCGCAAATGCAAACGAGTCGCAATCTTCAGCCTTGACCAATTTATCTAGCCAGACCAATGTATCTAGCCAAGATAGCTCTTCAAGTCAACAAGATTCTACACGCCAATTCACTCGCGCAGACTACGAGCATGTTTGTTTCTTCTTGGAGGATGAAGAAAATTTCAAGCAGATTTTTGGTAGCGGCAACCAAACATCTGTTGGAGGCGTCCACTTGACTCAAACGCAGGCCTTTGATCAATTTGCACGCTATTTGAATCTGTTGATTCCCGATGTGTCCGTTACTGGTAGCCAACTTTGCCAGCGCTTGGATACCTACAAGAATAAGTACCGCAAGGCCAAGGACTTCAAGCAGAACACTGGCACTGGAATTGAGGAGCAAGAAGGGTACAGTAGTCTGAAGCAGAAGCTTGAGGCCATCTGTCCTTGGTACAATCGAATGGATGCCTTGTTCAGAGAAAAAGCAAACATTACGTCAATGAGTTGTTTTGATTCCACAACAGGCACCGAGATCCAAGATTTGAGATCCAATGACGTGGCCAACGGAGTGGGAAATCCAGTCCCAATGAGTTCTCAAGATTTGGAATCTGCAGCCGGTCAAAACAAGTCCCAGCCATGGACCAATTGGATGGAAACACAAACAGAAACTCAACCAACCCCACGTGCAACTTGTGTCGGAGATCTGTTTGGCAACTTGTCTACCGATATAGTGATTCCCCCTCCATTGGATTTTGGCTCTCCACAAGCAGGAACTTCACAACCCCAGGAATCTCCAACTCCAGCTGGCCAATGCTCTGGGTCTCAAGACAATCAAAATCAACCTGAATCTTCGCAAAGCACCAACTCTGCGACTGGAACTTCAGCAGCTCAAAAAATAGTTCCAAACTTGCACCAAGCAAGCAGTCGTCAATCTGTCATCTCTTTGGTTTCTCTTATGTCAACTTCTGCGCAGTCTTTGGTTTCAGTGCCGTCTGGCAAATCAGGTGGTTTGACCGCTGCCTTTGAGGCCTCTAGCATGCAGAAGCTTTCGCTCATGCAAAGTCAACTCAACTTAGATAACAAACGATATGAGTTAGAAGTGACAGATTGGTGCGAAGCAAAAGAGGAGCGCAAGTCCAAATGTGACGCACTTAAAGAAGAGGGCGCTCAAGATCGTGCAGATCGCCTCGCCAAAATTGTCAGGCTACGTGATGCCAAGGACTGAACCTTCTAGCTACACGGTCGGCAAAATAAACAGATAAGGTTATAAAAAATATAAAATAATATTTTTTATGAGTTTTGAGAATTTTAGAGTCCTTTTGGGACGTGGAAATAATAATAAAATTGAGGATTTTGCGGAATATGTAATATTCCAGAGGGGCATGCAAGAAGGGGTGTTTTGGGGTGCCCTCTAATAATCAGGACCTGTAAACAGGGTGGTTTTGACTTGTAACCTGATCTTCTGGGTCCTGCAAGCAGGGGTGTTTATTGTGCCCAGGATATATGGTGGGGAGGAATTGGTAACAAGAAAGGTACTCACTATTTCTTGTTACAGAAATTCTCCAAGGTTGGTGATAGGGTAACAGAAGTGGCTGGTAATGATGGTGAGTGTTCTGTTGACGCTGGAAGAGTGCTAAATAATATACTGAATGTTCACAAGGTTGGACACAAGGCTATAAGCTAGTGGACAATGCTGAGTGATAATTTTCAGTGGTAATGATAAATCTTGGGAATCCTCTCTGAGGGGAACCAGAGGTGTTTAGATATTGATCAAGGGCTCTGGGGACGAAATCAGAGAGCCTGTTATTTGCAGGGAACAGATCTTAGGATCAACTGATCAATAGATTGGATCAGAAGTTGATCTTCCTGGGTTAGATCAGTAGAAGATGCGTGTGAGCTGCGGATCTTTCATGATCTGTGGTTGTATTACTTGTTCTCAGGCTTAATGTATCATTTATTAACAATTATATTTTGGTCTATGAGACATGTTACATATGTGATATGTCTCATTTGTCATATGTAACAGGTTTATGGTAATTTATCTATTCTTCCTACAAGTTATCTTTGTTGTTTTGTATAAGTAATATAAGGAGCCATATTTAAGGGGTCACTTTGCTGAGGGATCCTAGGTTATTTTCTATGTAGAATCCATTTCTGGAGTAATATTTAACGTTTGGTCATTGGTTTGTCTTCTACATATATTTTGTTATATGTTTTGTTACTTTTGTGACTATGTTGGCTTGTCTCTTACATAGTAGCAAGCTGACAGAAATCAGGGAACAGCGAGCTGAGCGTGATCGAGAGCAAGAGGAGCGGAGGGAGATTCGGCAAGCACAAGAGAAAGAACGCGAGGAACGTATCAAACTCATGACAACGCTGTATGGAGAGGGACGGTCACCGAGCGAAATTCAGCAGATGTTACAGATGGGCTTTGGCTCCTGAAGTGCGTTCAACATCTTCTCCCTCTCATTTTTATGGGTTGTTTCTGACAGTTATTTTTTTTATTACACAGTGAACCCAGTGTATTGGAATACATACGCAATTACTGGTTTGAGAACGTTGCGTAAGAACTCCAAAGGCACATACATGTAGTTTTCCGGCCTTTTTTTAATTCTCTTGGTAAAAGCTCTCTTTCTTTCCTCTCTTGCGTCTTGGACAGATCTAAATCAGATTTCTGTTTCACACTGGAGAAAAATACACGTAGCTCTCCTTCTTTCTTGTCTCATGTCTAGGGCTTAAAAATACACTTAGCCCTTCTTCTTTCTTTTCTTGCATCTTGGCTATCCACCCAAAAAGAACTAGTTGTGTTCTTTTGCTGCGATCTCAGTCGATCAAGAAATAAATGATTACATGGCCATTTGCTATCCCATTATATATACTCACACAACACACTTGAAAACAGGAGTAACTGTTGTAAAATGATTGGATTGCTGAGTGAAAACAAGAAGACAAAACAAAAAATATAGGGTGTAGAGAGGGGCAGCAGAATCTATAGGTGTAAGATGGGGTAGATAAAATCACCCAAGAGCCCTCACACTGTTCCTGCCTGGTTTCTGAAGTGCTGAAGACACTTTGTTTTCACCTGAGTTTGCGTGTTCTCTGATGATAAGGCCCGTCCTTGAGGCTCGCTGTTGTCAAAAGTGATGTCGCCATTGTTTACACAATCCTCCCACGCATCCGACAGATTTGCAAGCATGTTGTGCAAGATCATGCACGCATAGATCCATTTGATGTAACCAACCATGTGATGATTGGAGTAAAGGTGTAGTCGCATCTCCTTGAGCGATGCAAATCGGCTCTTCAGAATGCTGATGCAGTGTTCATTTCGCACCCGGGACTTTGCCAAGTGGAAATTGAATTCGGCATTTGCTTGTTGGTACGTGGCAGGGGCCTTATAGGCTGGGACAACAGTTTGACTGAGCTTATATGCGGAATCGGCCAGAAGGTATTGTCCTAAACAGAATCAAATCAGCCACGAGGAGCCAATCAAGCATTAAAAGGACATGGTTAACATACCTTGCTCAAAAAATTCCGCCGGGTGAGTGTGCAGCTTCATTTTTTAGAAGACAAAGCTATCTGCAAACAAACCAGGCCAACCAGTGATGAATGCCATTATGTATTTGTCTCAGTCGCAAATCACTTGAGCGTTTAGCAAGTATCTCTTCTTACAGTCGAAAAAAACCTAGTCGTCTTTGCCAGGCCTCTGGAAAATGGGGAAAGTTGTCCCATCAACAAACCCAACACATCCCTCAAACCCTTCATTCTTCATAAAAGCCGAGATTTCTGCCCTTCGAGACGCATCTGGCCACTTCAAAAATAAAGGCCCAAGCAACACCAACGCCTCCAAAACACGCCGGGTGACTTTAACCACCGTTCCTGTAGCGACGTTCAGATTCCGCGAGAATCGGCCTACAGACGCACTGTTGCCGCTGGATCCCAGTTGCTCAAGAGTGAGAGCAAGCTGATGTGCAACAGTAAGCTGGGGTCTGACACCACGAGGAGCGAAGATATCATGATATTCAATTTGCCTGAGGACGTAGAGGAATCCGTCTTTGGAAGTGCGGAGCGTTTGCTTGAAGATATAACTTGGCAATTGGAAGATTTCCGCAATTTCAAACTCTTGTCGGACAGTCACTTTTGAGCGAGGTTCAAGGTTTTGGTTCTTGATGACCAGCTCGAGTAGTTCAGATATGTTGGCTAAGTTGCTGAAGCAAAGATTGTACCACTGTTGTTTCCGAGTTTTTTTTTTTTGGTGAGTTATTTCTGAATCGAGGTCATCGTCAAAAGCAATCATGTAGAGGAAGAACAATTCTCGGAGCAATTCTTGTCGTTTGAATAGTTGACGCATGGGGCCGATGGATTGTTTGAAATTTTTGGATGGGTTTCTTGATGATGAGATGGAAGTGAAGACAGCCAAAGGCTGGTTAGTTATCTTGGGGATGGATGGGGGCAGCTTAGCCAGGTCCAACGTGAACAGGTCAGTGGGTGCCCTGCTGATCTATATCAAGATCTTGCTGATGTCATAATCCGCGTGGTTAAAAATAGGCCAACGTGAACCGTCCTATTAACTTTGTGGGTTTTTTTATTTAGCTGTAGCTAAAGTTAATTCAAGCTACACTAACAGTTAGCGTAACTTTATTTCAAGCTAACAAAATTTCAAAGACTGTGTAGCGTAGCTTAATTCCAGCTAACAGTAAGTGTAGCGTAGTGGATGCTGATTCAAGTTATTCAGCGTAATTTAAAGGTTGATTTCATAATATAAGACAGAGAAATTGGTCTACATGTGTATGGAAAGTGTGAATAAAAGAAAAGATGAACCATTTTGGGTTAAGGCAGAGGCAATAATTGAAGCCTCTTTGTCAGCCTACGTGATGCCAAGAACAAAGTTCTTCTAGCTACACGTGGTGCAAAGATATGAAAAGGTAGTTTCACGCGTGGGTCTCACGGTAAAATGGGGTAAAGTAGAAAAAAGGAGAAAGAAATATAAAAAAAAGCAAAAGCTTTTTATCAAAGAGGGGCCTGAGTTACAGGGGTGTTTACGGTGCCCTCTATGAATTAGATCCTGAAATATCAGGGGTACGCTAATTATCTGGTCCTTTGACAAGGAGTACACCCAGAAATGACAAAGAAAGAAGTGCTACGGGGAATTTTACTCACTAATGCTAAAATCCACGCAAAGGGGTCTTCTTCAAGCTTGGCAGGGATCTTGAGGCGTCAAAAGTAGTCAAGAATTGATTGGAAAGCTGGGGATTTGTCGTGGTAATTGTTGGTTAAGGTGATGATCCAATATAACAGGTATAACAAGGCTAATAACTAGTGTAAAGGCTGGTTGATTGCGTTGGTATATGCTGGTATGATAAAAGATGATGGGGATTGTCAAAAGTGGGCAAACAAAGCTCTTTAAATATCAATTCTGGGCCACTGTGTGCGTGGTAATTTGCCTCAATTGCAGGTGTAGCCCATTTCAAACCAAACCAGGCCATTGTTATGCTAGTTTGGACCAAAAGGGCAAGCCACAGCTGCTTATGGGTGAATACACAAGGTTATGATGAGTTTGTTGACGCCAAATAACCATGTAGACCAACCTGGTTCAATACTACTGGCTTGGTTTAGTCAACAGTAGCATTGAAGGAGTGGTTACGCCTGAAAAGGGCCACAAATATTGAGACTGGGCCACGCTACAGGTGTTACACATGTGTAATTAAGGTTTTAAAAGCGTAAACTTTGTTTATATATATGATGCAAGGTTCCTGAAACCTAGTTACATACATGCTGCCTTAGTAACATGTATTTGTGTAGTTCATGCGGGGTTTTTAATGAATTGGGCCAACTTGTGTAACCAGTGCGCGGGGTTGGAACATTAAACCCCATTTGGGCCTAACTCGGCCATTTCACACAACACCTCAAAATGACGTCCATTTTTGGTCATTTCCCAGTTGGTATCGTCATAGTCAACCAACATGTTACGCATATATGCCGTGCAATCCTATAGGTGGGGGAAATGGGTAAAAGGAGTGAAGGAGTGAGAATTAGGGGGTACCATGAGTGGGATACCCTAGGTTATTTTGCATGTAGATTAAGAATCTGCCATAATATTCTAAGTTTCCTTTAAGGTTTAAGAGTTATGGTAATATTTTGTGTAAAACATGATTTTGACAGGGTATTTCAATGTTTATTCTTATTTTGTATTTATACATAACAAATTCATAATGCATTACAAATTGAGAGAAATTCCTACACATGTAATAATGTCTCTAACTTTGGTCATACAATTTATTTTCTAATTTTCAATGTATTTATTATGATTTTATCTTTTCATGTACTCTTTGTTAGATTGTCTCTGAAGAGTAGCAAGCTGACACTCTTGAGCTCAAATTTAGTCCAGTATGTTCAATTAAATATTGGAAAGCCATAATTCATATCAATTGGGTACTCTGGACTATGTTTCAGGTCCAGAGGCTCAAATTGTCTTCTCTGCTACACTATAAGATAGAACTTTCTTTTTTCTGGGCAACTTGATACAAACTATTATAATAATGTGGTGATTAAGTTCACTGATCCTGGGTGGAAATCCTCCCTCAAACATGCAGTTATAAAAATGGGAGTATGAAAAAGTGTTTGGTTGAATAAAAAGGCCAAGAAAACAAAGGACTAGGTAATTCCTTTTTTTTTTTGCTGCCCTCAACCCCCTGTGGACTTTTTTTTTTTTTCAAGTCATCAGTCTTTCAAGTTCAACTTTAGCGTAACTGGTGGAACCGCTCCGCTGAAGTTTAGCGCAGCTTTTTGACTCGCTAACAACGCTAAAAATTAGTGAGACACCAATTTTTTAGGTGTTAGTTTTCTTTATCCCAGCATAGCTAACTCTACGCTAAAGTTTTTTTTTCTTTTTGAAAAAATAATCAGTGTTAGATTCAAAACTTCAGCGCTAACAGTAACTTTGCTGTAGCTTAGCTGAAAAAAGCTAACACTATGCTGCGCTACAGCTTTTTGTAGTGTAGCTGACCCACTGTTGGATGAGCTCAATTGGGCAATAGTTTCTGCATTGGCAGCTCTCAAACAGAAGGAAAAGAAAAACAAAAATTTTGTATTTCCTCAATCAATTGTTGATAACCTCAATGAGTTCAACACCATCCGGCTTCAACACACACTTGACGGCACAAAACTACCATCTTTGGTTGTGTCCTTGGCTACAGCACAGTCCTCTCTTTGTTGACACAAGACGGCCAACCCACCACAGAAATTGAGTGGCATATATCTAGCCAAGTTGATTTGCAAGCAAGCTCAACATGCCATCAACTACCGAGAAATCCCCTTAAAGACCGGCGGTAACAAAAAAAATCATAAATCTCTTTTGAATCGCTCTGATCTCCGCAAGGCACTCTTCAAATGGGCTGCTTCCCAGGTTCTGGGTGCCGTAAGCTTTCCAGTGAACTCTTCGCACACATGCATACAATATCTGATTCTTCATTTTTATTTCATGACTTGTAGGTTACTCCCTTAACATTCCGGTCATATATTCTCAACAATCTGTTCCCAAGCTTGGAAATCAACTCAGCCAAAGCTGCTACTTGGTGGATGTATAAGCTTGGATTCCAACCACAAGAGCACAAGAAGTCCCTTTATTTCAATGGTCACGAACGACCTGACGTCACTCAAGCTAGACTCAAGTCCATCCAATCTTACACCATGTATTGCAAAAGATCGCGCATGTATGGTACCAAACGTTTGAAAATTCTTCTCTTGTCAAACCTGAAGATCTACAAGACTTGAAGGAGACGGTCTCTGTATACCACAACAAATCTACAATACATGCAAAGGATAGACCAAAATCAACTTGGCTCCTTCCAGGAACTAGTGAGCTTTGGTCTAAAAACACCAGTTGATTGATTCACATCTCCGATTTCATCTTGGAGACAACAGGTCAATTGAAGCTATCAGATGAGGAGTTTCTCAAAGCTCAACAGGAAGATGCGACAAAACCCAAGGCTGCTGATGCTGCCACAGTGATCTATCCTGGGTCAAAAGGTGATAGCTGGTGGGATATGGAGCGGCTTTCTGACCAAGTTTTACACAAAGCAATTCCAATCTTTATGGCACTTACGCAAAAACGGCTCTGAGAGCGCAAAACATGAACCTGAAACATGGCGGCAAACAGTCTCACCTGCGCGATTCAGTTATTCTGTTTGACAAACTTCACATTCCGTTGCATTTGCGTGGGATGCCTCAATCGTTTGTGTACGGCAGTTCTCATCCCAATCCACTTAAAGAAAGGAAGCCCAAAGGCATTAGAGCCATCTTGGAGGAAAGAGGGCTCTGGCAGCACTATAGTGCCAAGCTTTGACGGGAAAGGAAGCCGCCATTGAAACTCCACTGCAACGACTGTGCTTCCACAAACATCCAAAAGGATGCCAAAGAACAAGCAGCCCGGTTGATTCAACAAGCTGAAGACGTGGGGTATTTCTTGCCCCACAAAGAAAGCTTTGCTGAACTGGAAGCGTCTGATCCAAGCTTCTCTGGACTAGCGGCTGCCACTTGCACGTCACCAACATTGCCTCAATGTAACGATTGAACCAAATGCTGTTGGTCCAAGATTATGTCTTGCCAATCCGATTTCAAGAACGAGCGACCTCTACTCCAAAGCATCATTGAGGATGCTGGGCATGTGTGCCTCTTTTTACCCAAATTTCACTGCGAGTTGAATCCTATTGAACTCTTCTGGTCATATATCAAGGATGGTGAGTTTCTTCAACCTACCAACTTCCCCCGCCAAGCAACATAGTCTCTAAAGAGTATCTCAATCTTTTTGTTTGCTTGTAGCGTACCAAAAGCAGTCGCACACGTGCACCTCATTGCCCGCTTACAAGCAGCTCTTTGATTGCGTGAGACAGTCTTGTCCTCTAGTGACCATCTGAAAATACTTCTGCCGTATTGATTGACAGATATCAGCCTATCAGCAAGGCTATACTGGCCAGCAATCAGTATTGCTGATGAAAAAGTACAAGTCACATTGCTGCATTCCTCAAAACGCAGCAATGAGCATTGATATGCTAACCACATGAAAAAAACCCTCTCTTTAATTATCTCGTGCCCTTTCAACTCATTTCTTGCTCGCTTTCATGTCTCAACTCTCTACAACATGGGCGCTTCCTGCCGTCAATTTGACGCTGAAGCGGATGCTTCATAAACCGTCCGGCACTTGCGCTGCAGAAAGCGTCCATATGATGCCACTCTGCATGACCGTTTTTTGACGGTTCTACAAAACTGTCAAAGAACGGTCATTTTGATGATTTCCTGCCATCCGAGTGAGCGTCAAATTGATGCTTTGGCAAGACATTGAGAAGCCAAAAGCATACAGGCCCTGACACAGCTGTTGAATGTCAAAACACCACATGCCGTCGGATTTGAACAGCCAACGGCGACCAATCTTGCACCAAGAGACAACTTAACCGCAACGCTAAGAAAACTTAAACAAGGCCCATGCGCGACAAAATATCAACCCCCTTGCCCAACGAGTCTCCAGTCAGGGGGGGCAATATTTTGCGTCCAATGAAAATTTATGCTCAAGTGCTTTCATTGGAAGCTTCTGGTTCAATGACCAGAAGCGATTGATTGACGCATTTGCAGTCACGCATCAATCGGACGCTTCTCAGAAGCGTCCGGTCAACGCAATTGCAACAATGCGTCAATTGGATGCATCTGAGAAGCGTCTGATTGGTGCAAATCTGATCTTCCGTCTTTTTGATGCTTCTGGTTCCCTGGCCGGAAGCGTCAGCAGGACGCATGACCGCATCTCTGTCAACTGGACGCTGCTGGTGTGGGAACCAGAAGCGTCCAATTGATGCTGCAGTCCAGCTGACGCTTTTCAAAGCGTCCGCGGGACCAGACCGGGACTGAAGTTGGACCAAAGCGTCACTCAGACGCTTCGGAACCATCATGCAGACGCTTACTTCTGGGAAAGCATCCAAATGACGGGGGCGATTTCCAGAAACTCGCCCCATGGTGTACAGTGCCTCGCCATATAAATCTGGTGCATTTTGTTCAAGTCTAGTAGACCAACCAGCGTACTTGAAGTCACAAGTCTTGGTTCAGGGGTGCAAAATGGGTTCAAAAGAATGAATCTGAAAAAATAAATCATATTGAAAACTATTTGTAATATATAAAATTGATTTTGCTTATTGCAGATTTTCAAAAATCTTTAATAGTGCTTGAAAAAATCTGAAAAAAATTGGAGGCCACAGCTGGACATGTGAAAAGAATGAAAATAAATGAAAAAAATTCAAAAAATTTACCGCTAGGTTTTTTGGATACTGTGGAGTGAGGCATTTGGGAGTCCCAAAAGGGGTTAAGGCACCAAATTTCCAATTTTGTCTCTGTTTTGCTGACCACTGTGATCCAATATTTCATTTGGTCAAAAAATTTTCATTTATTATCATTTCCCTCACATCTCAGGCTATACTCTCCAAATTTTTTCGGATTTTTCCAAGCACTATTAAACATTTTTGAAAATCTGCAATAAGCAAAATCAATTTTATAAACTACAAATAGTTTTCAATATGATTTATTTTTCCAGATTCATTCTTTTGAACCCTTTCTGCACCCCTGGACCAAGACTTGTGACTTCAAGTACGTTGGTTGGTCTACTAGACTTGAACAAAATGCGCCAGATTTATATGGCGAGGCACTGTACATGTCTCTTGTGCTTGCCTATACACATATCCCCACTCAATTGTCTCGCTCGTTTATCTCTCTTAGCCTCTCTCAGCCTTTCCAGTACAGTTAATATGGGTTTATGGTGGTCCCATGACCCATAACTACTTCTAAGTACATAGCTGCGGGCCTTGTTGGCCGGGTTTTGTGGGGTGTCCGAAATGTCAGGTGACGAAAAAAAAAAAAAATTCGCAAAATATATTTTTTGCGGGCGGGGCAGTCCCGGTCTATCACGTCCGCAACTGTACACCACCGGAGGCTTCCTCAGGAAGCGTAACGTCGGCGCGTCCTGCTGGTTGGGGACAGGTCTGGTCTGACCTGTCCTTCATGTATCTGACCGCGGGGATGTGCCGACGCCAAAGATGTGTCCAACTTACGTTGGTCGGACCCATCTGACCCAATGGTCATGCCAACAGCGCCAGCACATGCTGTAGGCATGACTGCATGGTCAGTTGAGCGGCGGGCATGACGCGCCGGACAGTCTTCTGCCCTGATGAGCAGGCCAACGCAGAAATTGCGTTGGCCATGCTTGATTGACCTCGTCGGCTTGATGACTCTGTCAGCCATGGTCGCATGGGCAATGCCATCCAGCGTTGGGCTGTCAGACATGGCATGCCAACGCTGGCATGGTGTCAAGCCACCGCGACAGAGCATTGATGGGGATTCTTGTCAGAGGGTCAGTGCACGATGACTTCCAACCCAAGTCATCATCCCGACCAACCACCTCCCAAAACCGATCACCTACCTATAGTAAAAAAAAATGCCACCGATCATCAAGCGCAAGTCTCCGGAGGACCAGCTCCCGACCCAAAGTGATGCCGCGCCACCTGACACGGCACCACATGCTGCAGCCGCCGCCGGGCCAACCGCACCGGCAGAGCACACCACGGCCGCGTTGGGGCCACCTGCCACCTCTTCCACTCGCAAGCCCGCAAAGAGCTCCCCAGCAAAGAGGAAGGTATGTTCATTTTATTGTGTCTTTATATACATACGCTCACCATATTGATTTTCTCCCAGCCGCGTCATTCCGCCCCCGCACGCGTGGAAATCACCACCAGGCGAAGCGCTCGCATCTTCATGCGAACTCACGCCACGCTTGGTAGCTTCGACATGGCGTCTGGCGTCATAGTTGCCGAGGGCAGCTCCCACGGCAGAACCACAACCGTCACCATTGAGTAGTCAAGGACAAACATCTGGTACAACCATCTTCGGCATTGGCATTGAAGAATAAAAAAGTAGATACATACATCTCATGGACTTCAAATCAATCTTGGGTCGGTTGTTGAAGTTGACGCAACAGGGAGCAGTTTTTTTTTTGCCAATTTTGTAGCTTTCTTATTTTTCTTTTCTACTGTCACTCCCCAACATCCCAGTCCATCATGCATCGCACCAATCCATTCAAGAGGCCCGGATAATCCAACTGGTATATCAGATATTTGCCGGTACAGCGCAGGTGATGAGTGAGAAGCAAGATTGATGATATATTGCTTGTCGTCATTGTGAGTGAGCTCAAGAGTCTTCAATGAGCTCTTCCTTCGCTCCACAATGGCCGTCCTTGTTTCTTTCAGTTGACAATCTCCTCGGTGGCAGTCATGTTGGACATTCAGTCCAATCAGAACATTCTGCAGCGTCATAAATCAGAAAGAAGTCAGTCTATTGTATTAACTGCAGCACATTGGAGCTGTACATACATTCAAGTTTACAAATACTCTTTGCGAGGTTCTTTGGATTTCCCGCATCTTGTAATAAGAACATTCTCCGAGTTTCTGAAACAGGGTTGTGTGGATGTAGAAATGGCTTTGACTTTGCGGTTTTGTAATCATCCAGATGGATTCAATACGTCCAATGCGCTGATTGGATCTTTCGGTTTGATTAAGGTTGAACTGGTAATTCAAAACAAGAAGAGATCAAGATGTTAGAGTGATAACTCGTGATTTTGAAAATCAGTGGTGAATGTAAATACCAGCATAAAGTAATCTTTCTTCAGTACGTGCTTGCTGTTCAATTTCAGCTCAAAAACCTGCGTCAAGTCATGTCCGGGAAAGGAATTCTTTAAATTTTGAGGAGTCTCAACTTGATCAACTTTGGGTACGGAGAGTTTCTTGATGGATGGAAAATTGTCATTTTGAAGGGAAGTCTGATTGTAGCCTAAAGTCTGCTGGATTAAGGGATTTTGGTTAAAAGTATTGGTGACTTGGGTTGAAGATTGCACAACCTTTCCTTTTTTTTTATCAAAAAAGAAACCACCAGAGATGATTTGACGGAAATTATGATAATTACTAAACGTAACAGCTATATCTTGACCAGGGCTGTGGCGGTTGGAGTGGATGGAAGCATTTCGAAGAATACCATTATAACTTTCAAATTTTTCTGTGGCAAAGAGGCTTGCCGGACCAAATCGAAGGATAGCTTCTGGAAGATGAAGTAAAATATGAAATTTGGGTTTGTTGACCCACTGCGCAGAATCCTGGATGATTTCTTTTAAGAATATATCAATATGATTCTTCAATTCAGAAATGTATGCGTCCATGTTTTCAATATGGGTTTGAAAAATTAACGCGCTCATGCGGCAGAGAGAAGACCAGATTTTTATTTTGGAAGGTGTCATGAACTGGAAAAAGATGAAAGGAGCTGCTTGAAGAATTATCCTAAAATCTTTACCAATTAAACTTGAAGAATATTGTACCATACTCGTGGGTCTAATGGAAGGGATGTTTAATGATTTTGTATTGAAAGAATACCATAATGCTAATAGTTCTTTTTTTTTATTCTCACTCAATCCTATCATGAAATCGTGAAACAGATACTTGACTGCACCAAGCAAAACCACGTGTAAAGCTTCAACTGGTGCATCCTTAGCCATATCAAAACCTAATAAAAAGGAAAGTCAGAAATAAAGCGTGATTTCTTGAAGAAAAAGCAAAAGAGAGAACCTTGCAACTCCAAAAACGGATTAAACATTCTAGTGGGATCATTTTTTTCCATATCTAGCAGACTTTGCGGCATTGCTTGATCCATATGCGGAGGCAATTCTTCATTTTCTGCTAGTATTTTGATTTTTTCTGATTCAAAATGAAACAACTGCTGTACAAATTTTAGATTGATTCGATCGCGCACAGCTAACTCGGCGCATTTGGAGTTGAACTTGTCCAAGGTCATTCCAGTTTCCTTGGCGATCTCCCAGAGCTTTTTAGTGTTCTCTTTTGTTTGTTCGGTAGTTCTCAGATCGTTTGCGCACTTAATTGGAAAGTCAAAGAACAACCAATCAAGATTAAATCAATGAACAAAAAACAAAACACACAGTTGAACAAACGTTTGAGCCGTGCAGGTTCTTCTGAAAAAAGTTGGCAATATACGGCATCTTCTTCCGATCGTTCAAGGTAGAAGAACTCAGGACACAATATCGACAAGAATTCAGCGAGTTCCCAGGAACATGTGTGTTCGTAATTTCGGCATGCATTGGGGAATCAGCCGTAAAGCACAGAACACTCGTCATAACATGCACTTCTTGAGAGATTGTGCTATCGTATGCTTCGAAGCCGTCAATTGCCATTTCACTAAGTTCACAAGGAAAAGAAACAGAGACATATAAGAAAAGGATATGCATGGATTTGAAATAGAGAACAGAAACGTACTTCAACTGCGCAACAACCATTTCTCCGAGTTCCAAAGGACCCACCGTGTTGGATGTGCAGAGGAAGTGGCAATTAAATTGCTGATTGGATATTTTAGGTGGTAATCCGGATAGCGTAAAATAGTATGAGATGTGCTTATTCCACTTTTTAGACTTGTTTCCGGATGTGTCATCGCAGTATAATGTAATTGGGATATTTCTCAAAATCTTTCCTGCCGCCTTTTTTCGCCACGGATTTGGCAAAGAGTACACTGAGCAGTTCTCAACTTATTTCATTATTCAATCATTCAAAGAAAAGCAGATCAAGAATGTGAGCAATATAATTGTGAAACACGCTGATATCATGAACTACTTACTGATCATTTTATCTCCACAGCAATCACGCAACTTTGATCCATTTTTCAGTGTGATTTCGCTGTAGGTTTGAGAGAATTCATCCACAGAGAGGGATTCCAAATTGCTATTGTCATAGGGGATTTCGTCTGGATTGGTGGCAGCATGTATCTCAACAGTAGAATGATCTGAGTTGGCCTTGAGGACTGGTCTGTAGACTTTTGTGAGGCGCGCGCCATTCTGAGCGTAAAAATAAATGGGGATTACAATTTCGTGGTTTTTTAATTGTACAGGTTCAAAAAGATAGAAGTGCTTTTGGTTGGATGCAACCATTTGTACTCTAAGGTGTGATTTGGTATGTTTTAGCCACTTTGCGGATTGAGAAAGTTTGTAGACATTTAATCCGTGTGTCTCTTCTGGCAAAAATTCAAGGTGTGGCGCAACAAGAGGGTTCATCAAATCCTGTTGAAAACCAACAACAAAGTCAGCTGGTCCGCCGTTGCAAATGCAAGCTCCCCGCCAGACCATCAGGTAAGTACTCACATCGCTAATAAGCTCTTTCACATTCAACCCAAAAATTGGCTGACCAAAGACTGTTTCGTGTTCTATGACAGTACGATTAATCAGCGTGCGAATTTTCTCCCTCTGTAATCGCAAGCCCTCCCAGCGGGGAATATGGACGTGGTACAAAGTCAAGACTGCACGGATTTGATGGTACATATCACGTGATATGAGCTTGTGAAGGTATCCAATCAAAAGAGATCCAACAAGGTACTATAAAAGCAATCAATGGTGTAAGTATTTCCTTCTTTCCTATCTGCTTTTCAGGTTGTATTCTTACCTCCTTATTAAGAAAAGGATACCATGTGGAGTTGTCGGGCGCAAGTTTTTCGATTTCGGCTTCCTCACGCTGAAAGAGAGGACTTGTAGCAGCGAAAATGTTGTCTTGTGGCTCGGCAGAAATTTGTCCAACAGCTACGTCAATCATGTCGGTCCATACCAATTCGCCTTCCTCGTCATCCGAATCCTCCTCCTCGAAGATACTTGGCACGGCTTCCTCGGGATCCTCAAACGTTTCGCTCTCATTCTGTCTCAGATCGTCCTCGGTAAGATCTTGATGTTCTTCCAAATCAAGCTCAGGGAAGGTCTGATCGAGATCCATTGGCTCCTCATTCAAAACCGCAGCGGCCTCTGTCCTCAAGCTTGCTTCCTCTCGACGAATATTGTCCGCGCGCACAAGTCTTTGATGTCGATCGCTCATGCAATGTCGCTTCCGATTGACCATAGTTCTTCCTTTACACAACCAGCAAGAGTATACTTTCCCCTTTGAACTGTCTTTTTCAATGAAATCTTTGAGAGAAAGTCATGTGTAAGTGTTTTTTGTTTCCTTTCTTTTTTTTCAATTCCTTTTTTTTGTTGGCTGGCTCACATCTGAAGTTTGTGTCCATCTTGCTATGTTCTCAATTTTTTTAAAAAAAGGCAAGCCGTGTTGAGTCAAAATTGGAAAGACAAATCAACTTCAAGTTACGGTGATCAGTGATCCTCTTTTTTTCCGCTAAAATTGCTCTGGTCCTTCTTTTCTGTCCGAGCTCACTTTTTGTCACCACACCACCATCAACAGCAAATCCGGAGGACCCTATTTTATTCTAACAGGCGGACTCTCCACACCCATTGGATCTGCCTTCTGCCTCTCCCCACAAATCCACATCCTCTCCCTTCCCAATCCGAACAATCAACCTCCAATTACACAGCATTCCTCCCCCCCCCCCTACCAACCGTTCTTTTCCAGTTGCTTATTCCGTGATGTTGATGAGTGACTATATCCTTGGAGATAATGATGATCCCTCCACTCAGTTTGAGGGAATGCGAGACTTAGTACCCTCACCCCCTCACTCCAACTCAATCCATGACAACTCTTCCTTTGACTTGGAGATAACTGACGGGTCCAACCTTTTTGGAGCTCGGGCATCAGATGGTGCCGTCAGTAATGACATCACCATGGATGATCGATCGTCTCTTTTGATTACATCTGAACCAAATATCGACCAAGTCTGCTCCGAACTTCAATCAAAATTGAAGCTTGATCCGGAGCATTTGAAGATCGCTCTCTTAACAAGCAAGGTAAGCTTTACTCCAATCGGTCTACATCCTTTATTAATTTCCTTCCTCATTCTTGTGCACCAGTGCTCCCCCGCCGCAAGACATGCAAGCATCATATTCTCCATTGCTGCGTTCTCTCAGCTTGGGGTCCCTCGCCCGGTTGCAGCTGCAACTCACTTGTTTGACGAAAGGTTCAGGGTAAGCAACCTCTCGCAGACTCAACATCTCTTCTTGTATGCTTTTTCCTGACTCTTCACTCTGAATAGGAATTTGTACGAACAACAGCTCGAATGATCCTGTTAAAACCAACTCTCGAAGCTTACTCCAACAACCCCCATCGCAATGGAGCCCTCCCCAAAACGTTGTACTACCTCACCCTTGTGAGCCTTTTTTCACTTGTTACATTTGTAATGATATTGATGCTACATTTCACTACAGGATGCTGTTGATCAACAGCCCAGCGAATGGAAAGAAGACCACCTTGCACCTGGGCAACAAAAGGATGATCCAGCGGCTCTTGAGGCCTATCGCGAAGCTGTGGGGGAACTCTTGAAGCACCAACGCAGCAACTTGCGTACGCTGGTAAGTCTGATTGACTTCTTCTCTATCTCCAAGCCGCACTCACCTCAGCCGCGTCTTTCTTGTAGCTTTTGTCAAATATTCTCGAAACCCAGAGGATTGCCATCAAGGGCAGTGTCCCAAACCGCCATGAGATGATAACAGCTGTGAGTACTTGTTCATTTTACGTTCTCCTGCTTGCTTGATGCTTATTTCACTCATATTCTAGATCTATCAAGAGCTCCCACCAAAATCGGACAAGATGACGGCAGCCGAGATAGCGCATCAAGTCAGTACAAATTGGGCAATGCGAATTCGAATGAGCTACGCGCGACTCGTCATGGTTCACTACTACGTCCACAAGTCGAAAAAAACTTCCCAGTGGGCGGAAATTGACGAGCGATTAGGTATCTTAAGGGGTTCTTCACTCCAGTTCCAAAAGCAGTCAGTTGTGTTTGCTCCCAAGTACTCTATATTGCTTGCTTGCTAACATTGGTCTCCCTACAGACATGCACAGCTTGTCTTAGATAAAGACAATGACCTATTCTCTCACAAAAAGAGGTTTGACGAGATTCCGAAGTCGGATTTCACCGTCCCGTCCCTTGAAGATGTCCGAGAGGCAATGGCTGCTGCAGCCCTTGAGGACAACAGCAACAACGACTAGGTAGGGCTGCCTTCATCTGCTTCCTTGCTCTCAGCCGGAAGTCTGTATTTCCTCCCATTTGTATTCCCTGCAAGTCTGCCCTTTTCTCTTCCTTCCCAGATTTCTTTTCCCCTTCTCTTGCAACTCGTCCCTTTTCTCTACTTTTCCCGCGTTGTACCTCATGTCCCCCCCCAATCCTGCTGGTTTTCCTGAAAAAGAAAACCTGCAGGATCCATTGCAAAATCTGATCACACCGCGGGTTTTCCTGAAAAAGAAAACCTGACGGCTTATTTGACAGTCCTTTGGACCGGATCCATTTTGGATCATCTCTCCCTATCCGACGGGTCTCACTCAAGTGAGAAACCCGCCGGATAAGATTTTTTTTTTTAAACTTCTGGCTTAATGCCTGACGTCGAGGTCAAGCTGACGGCAAACTCCCACCGTCAGTCAGGTCAAACGGCAGCCGTCGGGCCGCCGGAAGTTATCTTCCGGCGGCTAAGCAGCAGACTCCTGCCGTCGGTCAGCCCACATGGCCGCCGTCGGGCCGCAACAAAAAATATTACGGCGGCTCAACGGCAGACTTCTGCCGTCGGCCACGTCATATGATTGCTGTTGGGCCGCTGGAAGATATCTTCCAGCGGCCCGACGCAATTTTACCCGGCGTGGGCCGGCCGTCAAAATACGCCGACGGATGGCATGCCGTAGGCTTGCTGTCGGAAGATGTGCCGACAGCAGCCATGCCGTAAGGGTTCTGTGGGCAGAAACGCCGACGGCAGGCACCTACGACGGGATTGTATCGGAAGGCACGCCGACGGCGGCTTCCGATACATCCCGCTATCAGACATCTGGTCGGTCACCAAAAAATTTTGGTGGGGTCGGCCAGGTCGCGCCAACGTAATTCACTACGTTGGCGTTCAGTCGACCACACTCCGTGGTGTACCCGTGAGGCCTCCCCTAGACCCCATGAGCGTGCGGACCCCGGGTTACTTTCCGATCTGATGACGTCCGCAGGTCAATCGCATTGACCGCATTTTGACCGTGGCCGGGACCGGAAGCTCCTCGTCGGTTTGTGTGTCCATAAGGTGATCCCATGACGATGACCCGGGGTCTTCACCGAGGCTGATGGTCGGCCTTCTGACGCTTCCAACACGTGATGTGACCCGGCGAGCCGGCGGGTGTGGTCACCCAGGCGGTCAATGGACGCCCCATTGTCGTGTCAGCAGCTTGGCAAGGTGCCGCCTGCTCGCCGGCTCTTTGTCTGTCCCCGTGCGTCCAGCCATTCCGACGTCATCCACTACAGTGGAAAACGGGGTCACGGGGACAGCAAACCCGGCGGCCGATCGTCGTCGAACATTACCCGGTGTGTACATAGGGCCGCCTTAGGAGCCCTCCATGTCCCCTTCCAAGGACAGGGGGACACAAAAGACCTTGGAAGTGAGCTCACTTCCAAAGAAGACTGTGAAAAGATGATGCAAATATCTGGATGGTCCAAATTCATAATTTGGACCGACCTTTTTTACTTTGTGTCCTCAATTCCACAGGTTGGGGTAATCCAAATGATGAACAGATTTTTTATCACAACAGCTAGCTATATGCAAGAAGATTCTAGAATTGAGCATATCTCTGATAAGTTCTCTGATTTCCAAGTGACATGATTTTGAGGGTTGATGGATCCAAGAAGAAGAAACATATCAGAAGGTTAATACTTGCAGAAGAGTGAGAGGGGGTTAGAAAATGTCAAGAGGAAAGGCCCATTGAAGCCAAATAAGGCAATCATCAAATAAGGCTAAAGATAATTGTCAGTGTTACTGCAGAAGACACCCTGATTTGGCAGCACGTCTTGATCAACCGGGGTGGTACAAGTAAGCCGGGGAGGGTCCCGATAAGTACATGAACAAGCGCCGCTGGCCGGTTTTGTGTTATCTTGTGGAAAAAATTGTCGTCAAGAGTTCAAGTGGTCAATCGTTTCTGCATCTTCGCCCATCTAATTCTTACAGATGGTCTAAACGGATACACCGAAATGGGAGATAACTCAATGGATCACTAGGCCAGTTTATCTTCCCCTCACTGGGAAAAACCAACGTCCTAAACTTGACTCACCGTGTCTGCAGCGCTGGGATAGACCGCGAGAACCAGAAGTGGTGCGACCAACAGCGTAAAGCGGGAAAACATCGAGATTGGGGTCTGAGAATTGGGACTTGCAATAACACAGAAGAATATAAGGGCTGGTTGTAAGCTCCCTTCCAAAAAAAATGTGGGTTGCGTTCGAGGATCAGACTCAAATCACTAAGAAAGAACATTTGACACATATTACAGCTGGCGGTTCGAAGCACAGTATGATGTTGTTCGTGGCTCTTGTTGATGGAGGGAATCTGCTGAGATCAAGTCAAGAATCTAGGTAAATGGAGTGCCTATCTATAGACAAAGCCATTTCCAAATAAGCATGCCCATTGCTATGACATACTCGACGGAGCGTAGCGGTCGGACATCGATGAAGCTACTCCTGTAGCATTCTGGCATGCTGACTGTTTTCTGACGATGCCGGAGGCCGGTCACCATAGACTCAGAAAAGGGGGTGAAAAACTCACTGAATCTTCGGTTGAGGAGCATCAATCCTCATCCGCCCTCGGCAACGGCTGGACAGGTTCTAGCGGCCCCCACCAAGCCAATACCAGGCTTTCGGGCTGCGTTTGGATAGGGCATCGAAGAAGGTCAGGGATGACCAACTCTTATCATACATAACGATGCACCAAGTCACATCCTGGGAACCGTACGACGTTCCAGTCGTGACTCGTGACTCGTGGAGGGTCGACTAAATGAACCCTGTGCCCTGAGACGCAGAAGAAAGTGCCATTCCATGTAGTCAAAAGATACAGCGAAGCTATCCAAGTATAACCATCCATACAATACATTATGAGCCAGTGTGAAACTTAATCAAGCGGAAAAAGCCCCCAGAAAGAAATAAACGAAAGGTAGACCGAAAGAATCGAAGGGATATATATAGAATTGAAAACTTGGAAAATAGGTTGCTCGTGAAAGATCGGCTGAACGTTCAGAATACTCAGCTCGTCGAAAGGAGAGCGGACGAGTATCATCGATCATCTATGGCGGTTTTTCTCGAACTGGGCAAAGACTTTGAGGCTGTTATTCACAATCACTTGATCATCTATTTGCTCCGATAGGGTTGAGTCTACGGCCTGAAGCTTGCTGGGTCCCTCATGCAAACTAAGGTGGTTGCGTTGCTTTAACGACTCCAAATACGCTTCCGATTCCTGAGCGTAGATGTCATATACACAAACGGCACAACCTGGATATAGGAGATAATGGAATGGTAAAACAGGAGATAATTCAAGGGGTAAGTTTCATTCTTCCACCATGATCCTGCTCCTGTTTGTTGATTTACCTGACATGCAACAATCTTCCGGTCCTGGTGGTTTCGGCGGACCAATAAGGTCCTTAAGGATAGTCTTCCCGGCGGCATCGTGATATGTTCCAACGTCTGAGCCACGTGCGAGCCGGTCGTCCTGAGAAAGCGATGCTGGTGATAAGCTGGTCGGATGTGTATTGTTTGCAAACTGATTGGCGAGGCTCAGCCTAGAACTATTGATCGGACGCCAAGACGAATTCACACGAGGATTGAGCTTAGAAGAGCCATGCTTCTCTATACTTTTAGAGTGGGGGTTCGAATTCGGGACCAAGAGATATGAGACTCGATTGGATTGGGTACTGTACGAGCGACACCAGGAGTCGGGCATTCTTTTACAAAATCTTAACATTCCGGAGAGGATATGAGACAGCTTTCGGTGGGTCCTGATGAACGACGGATATTCCGTAGATACCAAATTCTTGAGCGCATCGTGCCAAGCGTCCGTCCATACGAACCGGTTCGCCCAGCTCTCGGCTCGTCAGCAAAAAATCACCCGCCCCGCAACCCGGGAGCAACCCGGTCCACCATCGGATTCCAATGAATATTAATGCTTGCTTGTTCCGTCATGCAAGTTGCAACCTCTTCAATCATTCCACGAGACGAAGCATCTTGGGGATTTCAAACATCAAGCCAGTAGTAGGCTATGCTCAAGGATTCAAGTGACTCGAGCAAATGCACACACACACACACATATATATACCCACGAGTCACGACGAACAAAGATCTGCGTCTCAAGATGTTCACCGATTTAACATGTGCAGACATACTACTGATGGTACCGGAAGATGCATCGTCGGATTGCCGCTTTCTCTGAGCAGACGGGGGCGGTGTGGTATATTCCTTCACGAAGCTTGCTTGTAGCTCACAGTGGAAAGAAGAGGAAAGAACGATAACAGCGTACATAATTGAATTGTTGGTACATACGCTACGGGGATGATCGATTTTGATGAACGGGAAGAAGTTCTTTCTTTTTTCAAGGCTGCGTCCCTCTATGTAGCTCAAGCCAAAGTTTCGAAGGAGGGTGGCACTGGCGATGGCTCTGGTGGCTGTGGTTGAGGCGGGGTTTCAGGATACGACATGCAGGCGGCCCAGGAAGGCAGATTCTCCCACCAGTATATATGTACCAGCAAACATTCTCGGCAGGTGGTTGGTCGCATGAGCAGAGCGCTTCGATGCCGAATGCAAATGTATGGTGTTGACTTTTTTGCTAACATAGGAAGAGTTAAACTAACGCAGGATATCTCTGCAGTGCAACCCATGTCCTCTCTCGATCATCTCTTTCTCTACTTCAAGGAGAACAACAAAATAGCCAAGAAGACATTATTTGTATCATTTTATATCATTCTTAGCATCAACTTTTCCAGATCTTACATCCTCTCCTTCTTGCCATTCTTTTCCGACTGCTCGACCAAGACGATGGCCCACCATCTACAAAGAGTGTTCCAAGACAAGGCGAGTCAGAAGCTGCCAGTGTTTGTAGCGTTTATCACAGCAGGTGTGTGGGATTGATCCAAGAAAAAAAGAGCGATAGATTTCGGTGAGAGTTAACCTGATCTTGAGTTGCTTCTGTATTATTTTCTTGCACATGCATGCATGAACGAAAAATGGAATGAAGGTTATCCAAGTCCTCAGTTGACGGCACCGTTGCTGTTGGCCATGGAAGCCGGCGGGGTGGATGTGATCGAGCTAGGGATCCCGTATAGTGAGCCGTTTGTGGATGGCCCGGTGATACAAGAATGCCATCAAGTCAGCCATATTTTCATCCTGAGAACCAATGGTAACTCATCTTTTATTAATGCTCCCTCTTTCCATTGGAAATTTCATATAAGGTGGCTCTGTGGTACAAGGTAAATCTTAAAATGTGCTTCAAGTTCATCGCTGAAGCCAGGTCGATGGGGCTGAACGTACCGGTGATATTAATGGGCAAGTGCACATGTTCCGCCATAATGCCACCCGGATAGTGGGTAACCGGTGTCTGTCACCTTGATGGTTAACACAATAATCCTTCGACTCGATCACAGGTTATTACAATTCCGTTTTCGCATATGGCGAGCAGTCTGCAGTCGTAGAGGCCAAGCAGGCCGGCGCGAATGGGTTCCTGATCCCGGACCTGCCGATCGACGAAGCGGCCCAGTTCCAGCGACTGTGTGCCGGCGCGGGGTCAGTCCAGCATCCACCTCCCCCAACAGGTAATCTCTGAGGCCTATTTATGTAGTCTGAGACTGCCTCGCGGTGTTTTCGTTTTTTTTTTTTTCTCGATTGCGTTCCAGGTTGAGCTACGTGCCGTTGGTCGCACCCAACGCCACCGACAGTCGCATCCGGCTGCTGGCTTCGAAGGCCGATTCTTTTATATATGTTATATCACAGGCAAGTCTGGACAGAAGTCTCCTTCGCAAAGGGCCACTTACACTCGCCTATGTACTGATTTGCTGTCTCTGGATGAATCGCAAAAACCTTTGCCGCGTGGACAGCTCGGACCTACGGGGGCGAGGGACGAGGTATCAAATTCGGTGCCGGAGCTGGTGGCGCGGATCCGGAAGCTGGCGGTGGGAGCGGGAGGGAAGCATGTCCCGCTGGTGGTTGGGTTTGGCATCTCAACAGCAGCACAGTTCCGGTACGTGGGGAGTCTTGCGGATGGTGTAGTGGTGGGGTCCAAGCTGGCGGAGGCGATCAACTCTCAAGGGATCCCCATTGCGACGCTGACCAAGTTCTGCGAAGAGATCTGCGGGAGAAGTCCTGCTGGCAGTTCGGCGCCCCTGTTGCCAGAGATCAAGAAACTATTGACAGCGACTTCATCCAGAGATATTTCCCAGACGGGCACGGCGATTGGCCGCTTCGGCGTCTTCGGCGGCCGCTACATCCCGGAGGCATTCGTCAGCAGCTTGGTAGAGCTTGAGGCCTGCCACCGTCAAGCGATGGCCGACCCGGCGTTCCAAGCCGAGTTGAGGACGCAATACGAGGCGATGAACCGGCCGTCGGGCCTATACTTTGCGCAGAGACTGTCGGCGCATGTCGGCGGAGCCAAGATCTGGTTCAAGCGCGAAGACCTCACCCAGACTGGCTCCCACAATATCAACAACGTCCTCGGGCAGATCCTGCTCGCCCGTAGGATGGGCAAAACTCGCATCATAGCCGACTCTGCCGCCGGACATCACGGCTTTGCTACCGCATCCCTCTGCGCTAAGTTCGCCATGCCTTGCGTCATCTATATGGGCGAACAAGATGTCCGCAGACGCCCTGAGTCCGTCCGTAAAATCGAGGCGCTCGGTGCAAAAGTGGTCACCGTCAGCAGCGGGCACAAAAAATTAAAGGATGCAATCCGTTGAGCCACTTTTTTTTTATGAAGATGTAGTTTAGTGTGGTAGACTTATTCCCCCCCCCCCCCTTTTTTTTAAAAAAAAAAATGTAGATCATGCGATGAGTGCATGGGCGACCGATTTTCGCGGGACACATTATCTGATTGGCTCGGCGATTGGGCCGGCCCCGTTCCCCACGATTGTGCGAGATTTCCAGAGTGTGATTGGGAAGGAGATCAAAGAGCAGCTGCAAGCGAGCCAGGGCAAGTTGCCCGATGCGGTCGTAGCATGTGTGGGAGGGGGAAGCAATGCAATTGGGTAAGTCAATCTATCTACTTCCCCCAGTGGAAAGATTAGAGAATACGTACGAAAAGGATCTTTGGAAACGTAGGGCCTTCCACGCTTTTATTGAAGATCCGAGCGTCAGGTTGGTCGGCGTGGAAGCGGGAGGCAGTGGGATAGATGACGAGCAGCAATCGGCGTCGCTATCGAAGGGGAGCCGGGGGATCATGCATGGATCGCTGACCTACGTGCTACAAGACGGGGAGGCCGGGCGGATCTACGACTCGCGGTCGATCGCCGCCGGCCTGGATTATCCGGCGGTGGGCCCGGAGCTGGCGTGGCTCAAGGAGTCCGGCCGGGCGGAGTTCTGCGCGGCAACTGACTTCGAGGCTATCCAAGGCATCAAGATCTGTCTCGAGTTCGAGCACATCTTGCCCGCCATCGAATCCGCTCATGCTGTCAATAAGACTATCCATGTTGCGAAAGAACTCGGCAAATCTGCCGACGTCGTTCTGGTTCGTCTTTCTGCCCCGTCTCGCCCAGCTTGCTACATGGTGGGAGTTCATGGTCCATGACTTTTCTTTTTTTTTTTTCTGTGCAGTGCTTGTCTGGCAGAGGCGATCCGAACTTCGAAGGCGTGCTGAGCCAAACATGAGTCACGCTGCGAATAGAAGACATTCCTGGCTGTCATGTAATTATTTGACCTCGACATCGGACATGATCCAGCGTCCTTAAGATTTGACCCCGGAGACACAACTTGGGGAAACTTGGAACGGACAGCCTTCTCTAACTGGACATCAATTCATTTACCACCATGAAATAACATTGTCATTAGCCTACACAAGCAATTGCAAGCGTTAATGCTGGTCTATGTGAATAGAGAGGATCTATGCGACGGGAGGAAGCATAAGGAGTACTCGTGATGCTGGACTACAGTACAGTATGTAAATATGTATGTAGCCGAAGTGAGACCCTCAAGAGAGGCCGGATCCATATAATACTCTTGACAAAAAAAAAGGAAATCAGCGGATGAAATAATGCGAGAACTATCAACGTAATCTGACTGCGTAAACACATGAGAGAAAAATAATAAGCAAAAAAGAAAGGCCTGCTATGGCAGAGGCGAAAATGAAAAAAGTGGGAAATTGTATGCTTGGAAATATATCAAGCAATAGAACGTGTGCCCGGTTTTTTTTTTTTTTTTTTTTTTTGAGGCGATGGGTGTATATGTTAAGCAAAGCTCCAGAATATTTTTAGGTGGGAAGGTCCACCACCACCAGCTGCAGCCGCAGCAGCAGCCGCAGATGAAGAAGAAGGACCAGCACCGTTGGTTTGCGGCTGATGATCACCGAGATGGAGGGGTTGATGAGAAGGGCTGGACGACAACGCGTGACTCAAGGTACCCAAGCTAGAAGTCAGGTAAATCTTCTTGATGGACTCCTGCAGCTCATGATGATGGTGCAAGTTATTCAAGACGCCCACCCCGGAGACGCCGATTTCCGTTTCGTACGTCTTCATCTGCTTCTCCTCTATTTCCTTCATGATTGTCGACAGCTTTTCTGGTTCGAATTCTGTGATTGCCAAAACCACAATGAAAAAAGGTCAGTTGAGTTCAAAAAAAAAAAGGAGAGCAATATTCATTACAAGTGACTTACTGTCGGGTATTAGCGTGATCGCACATCCGCCACCACCAGCGCCCGTCAGTTTAGTTTTCAAATCGGAGCTAGCTGTGATTGATTTAACGAGTTCGAGCTGGCTATGGCTCACGCCAAGCGAAGCGAGTAGCGCGTGATTTCTAGCCATCAAATCACCCAGCTTGACAATGATACTATCCCTCTTTACCGCCGGCAAGTCTTGGCTTGGGGTTTGAGCACCATTTTCCCGGGATTCTTGAGTTGTGGCCAAATCTTGGATCGACTCTTGTGCAGATATCGTGAGATCCTCGATGTCGTCGAGGATTCTTTGGATACCTTGTGGGTCGTTGCCTTTTCTGAGAGCCACGCCGGCGACTAACGATTTGGTATCTCTTGGGACTTGGGTGTCGCTAATTAAGATCCTGATCGCCCCGAACCCTTGGATGTGCTCGATCAATTGCTTCTGCTTTTTGTCATCACCCAGTTGTTTTTGGAAGCAGATGGCTCCTCCGAAACTGGAGACAGTGTTGTCCACTCCACTGGGACTACCATGCAAGATTTTTTCTCCCAAGAATGCCCATCGGTTGATGCTTTCTACCTCAGCTCGCCCGATTTCCTTTCGAGTGGGAATAGCGATGTGTTGGTGGCTGTACAGCAGGGCACTGGCCAAGCAAACCGAGTATGATGCCGACGAACCCAAGCCCGCTCCAATCGGCAACGTCGAACGGACCGTGAACACTTGCGAGCGTCTGTTCTCCTTCGTAGCCAGCTGCATGAACAGGTATAAGAAAGCATGTGCGGCTTGCACCAAGCTATTGCTCTCGGCTTGGCCTGAGATCTTGGCGAGCAGAGCCTGCGATAGTTGAGCATCTACCTGCAACTCGCCATCGCTAGAAGGTTTGACACTATCCCAGGGCAATTGATTTAATGGCCAGGAGCCAGTCCAGCCAGAGTCTGGGAGGGATAACGTCACGGTTTCGTTCACTTGATGTCGTCCTGGTTCAATGTAGCAGTAACAGCGTCTATTGACAGCTGCTGCGATTGCTTTCTTGCCGTAAACGACGGCATGTTCTCCAAACAAGATAATCTTCCCTGGTGCGGACACCAACAACGTAGTGGGGTTGCCCGGAGAGCCGAGCTGGTCTTCATGTGCCACCATGCCCCGCGCAGGAGAAACTGGTAAGGAAGCCATCCCGACTCGTTCGTAGCCTGAGTCGACTCTAGTCTCGTCGAGAATCCTGATCGCACCAGCTTCCACTAAGGCTGCTTGAAGATCTTCTAATAAGTCGTCTGGATCTTCGATCCCTACACACAGCCTGATCAGATCTTCTGGTAAGTTTCGGGCAGCTCGAACAGCGGGGTCAATCGAGGCATGACTGAGACGGAGCAAGAATTACAGTCAGTTAGAGGGATGGAAAGACGGTGCTTGAGTAGTTATTTGTAATATAGCTTACGACATTAAGCAGGGCATACTGATCAAGCTATTGACACATCCAAAGCTGACACTGATACCCCAGAGTCGGGCTGAGCTGACAATCTTCTCGCTCAAATGTTTGTCACCCGTTTCAAAACTGAGGACGGCACCGGGTCCCTTCGCAAGGCGATCGTGTATCTCTTTGCCCTTGTGATGAGGTAGGCCAGGGTAATTGACTTTGAAACCAAGATGGTCGAGATATTTGGCAATTCGGTTTGCAGAAGCTTGTTGGCGATCGAAACGGAGAGAGAGGGTCTTGATACCTCTGGTAAGGAGAAAGCATTCGAAAGGGGCGAGCCCATTGCCGATGCTGTTGATGACAAACGCCAGTTGGGAAGCAATCTTGTCAGAATTACAAGTGATCAATCCGGCCATCAAGTCGTGATGTCCACTGAGGAATTTAGTACCGGAGTCGTAGACGACATCTGCACCGAATTCCAGGGGTTTCATCAAGTAGGGTGACATCATGGTATTATCCACCACGATGATGGCTTCTGGGATGATGGGTTTGACTAGATTGATAATTGCTTGGATGTCAACAATCTGGAGGAGTGGGTTGGTAGGGCTTTCGAGGAGCACCATTCGGACTCGACTATCCTTGACCAAGAAGGGTTTGATAATTTCCAAGTTGGTGGTATCGATGTGGTGAGTGAGGATGCCATTATGTTGGTTTATATAAGCTAGTAATCGATTCGAGCCTCCATACAGATCATTTCCTGCTATGATTTCATCACCTGGTTGGAGAGTACGTAGAATGACGTCCAAGGCGGCCATCCCGGAGCTGACCGCAAAGGCATGCTTGGCGGCAGAAATTTTGGCCACATGATGTTCTGGAATGGTTGCAAGTCAGTTCATGGGATGATCAATTTTTGAAGCGGAAGGAGGGAAAGAGAGGGGAGACTAACGAAGGAATGTGCGACTGGGGTTGCCGCTGCGGGTATAGTCGTACTGTCCGTCGAGGCCTTTGAAGGTGGAGCATTGGTAGATGGGCACGCTGCTGGACCCGAAGCGATCTTTGTGGTTCTGGTCAGGATCGTCGACGGTTGCACAGAGGGTGGCGAAGCGATGAGGGGATGGTTGCGAGGCTACTCGGCTTGAGCTGGATATCAGAGAGGCGGATAGTGGGGAGAAGAGATCCGGGGAGGAGTTGGTGGACTGGTTGAGGGGAGCATGATTGTTGTCCATGGTTCTTCCTTCCGGTGTTGTTCTTTTGGTGCAGCGTTTTGAAAGGACCGGCGACCTTTTTGAAACGAAGACAAGTTCAACTTTTTCCTTCCCTTCAGATTAATAATTCTTCGCTGATGCTCTCTTCCATGTATTTATGTAAATAAGTAGTCATGCGCTCATGAGACAATATGCATGAGAGGAGTGCATGCATATGTGTAAACCACAACTTTCAAGCAGTCGGCCCCAACCTACCCCAACACGAGTACACTTCTTCTCAGCTCTGCCCATGAAGAGGAAAAGATGAAAATGGAACAGGATATTCACATTGAGCATCTCCCGCTCATGCTGAAACACAAGCTTCGTCCATCCAGATCAGATATGTATGTTGTACCAGTCAAGTCCCACTGAGGGGGCAATCTTCTTGCCGAAACACTGATCAAAACCTCGTCTGGTCATAGCCAGCAGTCAGATTGGAAGTCAGCTGACCTGGGGTACATGATGTATGTATGACCGATGGCCATCTATGATGGAATATTGGCATTCTGCTCTGAATTGGCTGGCTCAGCTTGGAGAGTTGAAGTCCCATTCCTTGCACAACATCACCACCACCTCATGGCGCACATTTTCACATGATGAAAAAATAAGACTACATAGCTTTGGAGTTTGGGTTCTATTGACAAATGTTGAGTGTATACTTCACATATGGAGGCTGAAATTGACCATTCAGGATTAGGTTGAAAAATAAGTAGCTGAGGTTCACTCAAATAGGCTATAGCTCAGCTCACACATTTGGACTCCTAATTCATAAAACTGATCATAGAATTTTCATCAAAAATGTTGCCTTGCTCTATCCCGAAACTGCCAGATAATGAAGTTATCAATGCTTGAAGGAATTCCCCTTGGGATCTGAAGCCCATGAAGATCTTGACTTGAGATTGAATTCCTTTTAGTTTTGACTGCAAAGAAGCTCCATGAGATCTACATAGCTCTGTAGAGTCTGGATGATTGGGGGCAGCTGTATGTAGATTAAAAGGAAGCCCTCCAGTATCATCAATTCATACTAAGCAAATTGAGGTTATGATCATGCACAGGCATACATATCATATCAAATGGAAAATATATAACTAAGTGCTGGTAAGCCCTGAAAGCTAAGGCTCATATATTGCCTTCAATTTCACGTATGAAGATACACACACATGAATGGGGAAATGTAAATGTGATCCTTTGGAGAATGGTCAAGGCCAAATGAGGAAACATAAGGGGAAGCTATCCCATTTTTTTTTTTTGTTTAGAATAAAATTCAAGTTTTGTTGCAAAGAAGACTTTTGGCAGTTTAATGCAGGGGCCTATGTATAGCAGTGGGCATCACCTGCAGAGTGACCTTCAGGTTGTGCTCCAGGGTGGGTAGTACATTGGGTGTGGTGGATTTTGAATGGTGGTGAGGCAAGCTGCACACAAGATGTGCCTAGTTTGGGGGTTGGAAGTTTTGCCGCACGCGAGACATTCCATGTACATAGGACCCGGCCTGGGAGATTAGGTTCACGGCATTTCCCGCATTCGCCGGGGATGAATTGGACTTGAGGGTGTCCGCTGGTGGTGATAGCTGGACATCTGCTCGCATGCTCCAGGATCGTCGGAGATAGGGCTGGGCCCCGGGTGATACCCGACAGCCTCAAGGCCTCCCGCGCTGATCCCCTGCGGGTATACCCGGGATCGGGTACTTGAAATGGGCCTCCCAACCTGTACCCGTCGGATATCGGGTATATCCGTCGGGGACCGGCAGTTCAGCACCAGCAAGGGTCTTGGCTCCTTTTTTTTTTTTTTTTAGGATTGATTGGCCAAGGCTCCGAATCCTCCATGCAAGATGGCCAAAGAGCGCCCTCTACCAGCCAGCAATCCCCCTACCAAGCCTCAGCCCGCTGATATTGAAGCTACTCAACAAAACCCACTGCAAGCTCAAGCCTCGCAGTCAGGCAGCAATGGCACAATGCTACCTCGCCATTCCTGCCACCAGTGCACCCTCCGAGCAAGTTTTCTCCAAGTGCAAAGCAATTGTCGGCCCCCAGCGGGCCAGTCTCAGTTCAGAGTCGATCAAACACCTCCTCTGCCTCAAGGAGTGGTACCGCACCATCGGTACTGTTGACCCTGCCCCATACAAGGAAGGCAGCCACTCCAATGACGCCTAACGGGTCATAATTCTCTCTTCCCTTTTTTTTTGTGATTCAACTTCATTTTTTTTTTTTTCCTTTGTTTTTTTCCTTCTCACTTTCCCCCCTTCCCACATGCAATAACATGTCGGTCTCCGTCGGGTATGGCGTCTCTTCCCGACGCTGCTACCCGACATACCCGACCGGATATTTTTCGCCAAAAAAATCCCCGCGCTCCGACCGACCGGGTCGGATACTCGGGTATACCCGAGTAACCCGCGGTCGGGGCCCAGCCCTAGTCGGAGAGATCCACTTCTCCAACGGGGTGTGAAACAGACAATGCGTGTTCTGGACCCGCTGCAGCCCGCTGCACATGCGCTGAATTGCTGGTGCAATGAGGGCATTGCAGGTATGTAGTGTCTTTTCTGCGTGATCCTTTTCCCACATCCTTCCTTGTCACATTTGCCACCGTGGAACTGTGATCTCTAGAGGCTATTTTCTGTGGGCAGTGATAGTTTGTGATTCATGCTGGCTGCTTCCTCCGGGAACCGCGACGTTACAGGAGCCATTGCAGAAATGAGGAGCCAGCTGACAAAACGTAGAGCGACTTGGATGGCGCAGCACTGGGCGTTGAGGACGGGTGACATGGGACTCGAACAATTGTCTGCACGACAAGTGTAGGCGGGACGATTCACCAAGAGCTGTTCAATCCAAATGTGCCACCGCGCTTCGCGTGATCAACAAGAGACGGAGAGCTACTACGTATACGCAGGGAGATGGATGAGCAATATGTGGCTTCTTTTGAGCAAAGAAAAGAGCAGAACAATCAATAAGGTACCTGATTTAGGAAGGAGGGGTGAGGTTGTTGATGGAGTTGAGTTAGGGGAGGGGATGGATGAGGACCCTGGAAACCCCCTATAAAGGTGGGTAATGTAAAACCTTGATTTGAGGGGAAATTCATACATCGGGGGGCACGGGGGATTGGCTTTTTTGAGCCCATTCATACAGTTTTTGTGAGTATGCTTGAGGCAAAATTCCAACCGGGGGAACCAAAATCCCCGATTAAAAGCGGGGTTAATCGGGTTTTTGCAACTTTTCCTGAATTTTCGCGGAAATTCATACATTTGACCAGTGTTTGGTGAGTACCCTTTTGAGTTCCAAACCCAATTCATACCAGTTTAGTGAGTACCATTTCGAAAAAATCAGCAAAAATTCATACATTTTCATTACCCACCTATATCGGGGGTTTCCAGGGTCCTGATGGATGACATTGAAGGATATGGTTGATTTTGTAGTCTCTGGAGAACTTGGGTGGGCGTGTCATGATGGCTCGATGGACAAGCGGAGGTGGGTGCATGTTTATTGATTATCGGCCGCCACTTCATCCTTGATCAAGTTCATCCCAATTGCCTACCATTACATATCTATAGCATCCATCACTATTTATCATCACAAAAATACTTATCATCAGATTCATCCTTCTCTCGGAGATTCTGAACTGGATTCTAAAATCGAGAAAGACGGGGTCGCTGTCCATCGGAGCTGGTCCCGGCAGGACGGCATGAGGGTTAATGCCGCTGGCTGGGCATGCTGGGGAGGCTATGACTCATGAGGGTGTTTCCATAAAGTATGAAAACCACATGAAAACACTCTTCTTTTGCATGTATTATTTTCTGCTATTCTGTTGTGGGTTACATAAGTGTTTGTTGATCTTGGTAAGTG